>JAJONR010006775.1:0-46632 GCA_029582245.1 Solanum etuberosum | reverse complement strand
TGATTAAAAGTCTTTTGATATAATTCTTGTTCTGTAGTAATTTTGCGGATTATTTCGTTTATATCATTTATCATAGTTCTTAAATGTCTGACATCTTGGGTATTTAAGTATAAATTTAGATCTAATTTTATTAAATCTGAAAACTCTACCTCTGGCCTGCATGGAAAATTATACATATGGCGGCATCCACCTGGACTACCCGACCTACCTACCTGTGGTCCACCTCAATTACCTTGGGGACCACCCTACTACCTTGAGCACTATCCCTATTCGATGATACCAGAGTCCTGGGGCCTGAAATTCTTACTATACTGACTAAAAGGTCGACCCCAACAACACTCTTTAGAAAAATGACCAAATTCGCCATAATCATAACAACCTAAACAGAAGTGACCTGCTAAGATGACTCAGCTATAACTTAATGGCCACGATAGCCCGAATACCCAAAATACAAACCTTGAGAAGTCTTAACCAACTAACCATAAGCACCCACAATGCCACTATCTTTAAAATGAAGTGATACCTAGGTTGGCCTAGTAGGCTGAAACTACTGTTGGTAACCTCATCCAAAAATCCCTCTACCATGGGACTAAAACCCGCTAAAACCACCTTGACGATGGGGTCCTTTTATCACTACCTCCATAGCCCTTAGATTGATCCCCTTAATTGTGTGTGCATGGTCAACTACTTGCAGAAAAGAGCAATTCGACACCACCATCATCTCTGTAGCCAACTGAAGTAGAAAAGACAGCCCTCTAACAAATTTGCAGAACCTATCATGCTTTGACAGCATAAGCATAGCCACATGTCTTGCTAACTCATGGAAGTGCGTCTCATATTCTATAACTAAAAGTGATCCATGAGTCTAATTTGTGAACTCATCCCGCAACTTCTCCTTATGGTGGTGAGGTACACACTTCTCCATGAAAGACTTGGAGAACTGACCCCAAGTAATCAAAGGTAACTCGACTATCCTGCAATCAAGAAAGGAACAACACCACTTCTTTGCTAACCTATCTAGTTCAAAGCATTATAATCAACCCTGTGAGAATCCACTAAACTAAGATTATGCAACCTCTCCTGACAATTGACAAGAAGCTCGTGGGCATTCTCACCCACATCTCTTGTGAACCTAGGAGGATCCAAGCTAATGAGGTATGCCAACATCTTTTGCTCCTCAAAAGACATAGGTTGCCAAGCACCCATGGGTGGAGAAAAATTTGGAACTAGCGGAACCATCAAATGAGGAGCTGAAGCAACATGATGTACCCTTGGAGTCTAAACACCCTATACCCCTACCTAGGCTAAACTCTAAATGTCATCTTAAATTTGGTGTCAAGCTGACATACTAGGCAAAGTCTCAGCCCAAGACATTCCCTCCATGAAAATGAGAATTATAGCCAATATATCTTGTAGCACTAGCATGGACACAAATTCTAATAGAGGTTGTGGTAGACCCATACCATCTGGCTGATGCTGAACATTCTTAACCACTATATTAGGTTCTGGTGAAGATGCCTACTCCTGAGGTCGAGCTGGTGTTTTGGCCCATGCTCTACCTCGACCTCTAGGTCAGCCTTGAACTTTAGGTTGGCCTCAACCTCTAGCCCTATCTAGAGCTCAACATGGAGGTGCATGAGGCGCTCAACAACGTGCAAATGATCTAGGTTTAGCCATCTGCTGAAGAATGAAACAATGAAGTTTAGATATTGCTACAATCACCCACACACGATAAGAAAAACAATATAGTAAAGTATTCCTAAGAATGTCCTATCCTCTCGAAGGTATGATACAAACATCATTGTACTGATCTACGAGTCTCTACGAAATACTTGCTCCATTACTCATTAGACCGCTGAACCTAAAGTTTTGATACCACACTGTCATGATCCGAAATCTAGCCATGATGGCAGCTACTATAACCTTGTAGGAAAGCCAAAACCCAAATAAAATAGGTAAGATAAGCATGTACGATACATAACATATAGGTATAAGAAACAAAAAAAGTGCCACAATATAGATATGCATGTACGATACAAAACATATTGGTATATGATATAGAAAATGGGCCATAGTTTAGATATGCATGTATGATACAAAACATACAAAGAGGCCCGAAAGTGACAAAGATGACAAACTAACGCAAGACCTATCCCCAGTATAGGAAAGATATATACAAGAGAACTTACTAATCAAAATACAAAATAGAATTCAATGCAAAAGAGGGAAAGCATCAAGTCTTTCAACACTAGGAACTCACCACAATCCAAGTATGTGAGAGTTAAGGGAGATCCAATGCTCACTAAAGGTTGCTCATACTGGGAGCTGCATCAAAAAAACATACAGAAGTGTCGTAGGAGTACCAAAACATAGGGTACTCATTAGGCATCATAGGCCGACCAGCTCAGAAAGATTATATATATAAGTAAGAAGCATGATAGACCTAAAAAGAGTATAATATAAGGCTAAAGTAAATAAACACTACCAACAAGAAAGGCAACCCCAGTTCTACCATACAAATAAAACAAAAAAGAGGAGATGCAATGCACATATGGCTCTATCCATTGTTCTAGATATTCTTGGTTTATCATGAGAATATTTTTGAGTAGGTTTCTAATTTTAATTTATCAAGTCTTTTTAATTCTTCGATACAATTTGTCATATAAATATTCTTTATTTTGAGTTTTTTTATATATTCATTAAGATTTATATATATTGATATTTGTATTAATTTTATATTTTCAAATAGATGTAATATAAGTAAAACCCAAAATTCAGTCTACAGGCCGCTAGAGCTTATCAACATATGCCTTATCAAGTGAAAATGGTACATTTTTCTCAAAATCATGTTTCCATCGGTAAAAATTAGTAATCCTTCTCTTTAAGATCTAATATCAGTAAAAAGCATGGTACAACAAGTAGGTATCTCAAAAAACTTTGTTCTTTCGAAAATCAAATGCAATTATGCCATGAACATGCTTCCAAACCAACACAGTCAAGTCATTCTCAACAAGCATCCATATCACAAACACAACTGGGTAACACACCCATCACAACATAATCGTACTGACTTGGAACTCTAACTAGTCCAAGCCCACGAGCTCAGGCCCAACGGTTAAATCAATAAAGTGATAATTTCAAAAAAAAACTCAAAGAGAATACCAAACACCGAAGAAACCAACACGTATAAAATGTAATTTTCACATCACCTAAGAGCTTCTAAGGATTGAAAATGACAATCAAGCCAATTAATCAACATGAAGTAAGGCTTATCTACTAAAAAACTAAGCTAAATGACCAGAAATGACCACAATATTACTAAGGATCAAGTACACCTATGAACTAGTCCTAAAATCATTCTAGCTATAAAACTGCTCAAATACATACATAGTCATGCTAAGCCAAGTCTAAAAGAGGGGAAACCATAATATACCACAAGGTCGAAACCTCACATGAACTACTACTCAGGGGCTTTTCCCTTCCAAAGGGCCTCTGAATGGTCCCATGCAATATACAATGCTATGAGAGTTCAAAAACAATACCCATATTAATAAAGGGAATGAAAATATGAAATTAAACCCAAAAAATGCAACTGTGGAAACCATGCATGGAGTCATAAAATAATCTCTGTAAAGAGCTACCAAACGGCTCAATAATGTAGATACCCGAAAATGGGCACAATCCGAGATACAATTGAGCAAAAATAGTCCCTCTAATATTAACCTATAAAAGGATCAATAATGGATAATTAAGAAGGCATTTAAAGAAATTAAAAAAATTGATAAGGGATTAACAACTGCGAAACATTCCCACGCAACATCTGGATCAATTCCAGCAAGAATCACTCAATTCCAGCAAGAAGATCTCTTAAAAATGCAAAAGAACCAAGTCTAGGTATAAACTTGTATGCTAAAAATGAGTCTTTTAAAAGGCAAGTCTGCCAGATAATTTGGCCTTCATGAATGCAGATGCCCCCCACAAATGAGGAGTTCAACTAAGCTGACCCTTCACGTACCTCAGCAAGAGGACAAAGGACACAAAGGTCTTGGGAGTTAACCCTTTGCAAACTCGGGAGAAGGCCCGTGAATGCGAAGGAAAGAGAGGCAAAGATCTGTGATTGCGGTGAGCTCACATGAACATGGAGACCACGAAGATTTTTCTCCACAAACGTGGCCAGGGGCCAGAGATTGTGAAGAAGAAGACAGTGCTGCACCAGTAGCACTGCATCAGTTGTTCACATGGATTAGTAAAATCCCTAATAGGGGCTCAGAATTTTTTCCGAACCCCATTGATGCAAACAAACTATGCTACCTAATAAGAAATGAAATTCTAAACTCATTGGAATTTACGAAACAACAAACGGAGGTTATCTCGTCAATTTTTTTACCAAAGTCAATACTTACAATGAAATGCCAAACAAACTGCTAAAAGCCATAAACTCAACTTGAAAGCCTCAGGAAAAAAAACCAAAGGTCATACTAGACTAAACTAGACATTCCAAAAAAAATTGTATTGATAAAATTTCCATCTAATTGAGTTTATAAAAAATGTTGACAGAAGTAAAACTTTAGGCAAAACATCAAAGCTAAAATGCCTAATGGAACAAGCTCAAAACTACAACCTTGAAACCAAAACTGACCAACACACTAGACAAAAAAAGACCCTTCTAAAACAAATTGAATCCTCATCCGACATCAAAATCTTTCGATGTTGACTAAATTCAACTCTTTCTAACCATAAGCATCCGAACTAAAAAAAACACGCACTAAATTCTCCCAAACTCCTCATGAAGCATATCACTAAAGCCAGCATCGCACAAAAGCTACAACGAAGCTACATGAATAGTCAAAATAGTAAAAACATGCAAAACATAGAAAATAACCTCGAGGGTCATTACATTGGTTTATTAGTTGTACTTACTTCATTTGTGTTCTTAGTAGCTTGGTTGTAGGGCCTATTTTTTGTCGAAATTACCTTGGTTTGAAGTTTCGACTACTCCATTAAGTCTGGAATGTCGAATTTGGTAGGGTAGCATCTTTCGTTTGCATGCACGGGTCCCGAATGAATCCCGAGCAGCCCATCAGAGACTTTGGCATTGGCCAAAACCAATTGGCGTGCATCAAATGGTGCAGGTATAAAATTCCCTTGGCATTTGTAGGCACTGGACCGCTATTGCGGAGGCCATTATATTTGGTCTCCGCGATGGAAAGTCTCCAGCCGCGTTCATGATTTAGGGGATTTACCCTCCATTATTGCAGGCCCCGTTGTCGCATTAACAAATATCTATCCCATTTCTCTCCACGTTCATATGTCCTTCACCACGCCAGGGAATGTTCATTCGAGGTAAAATTGGCTCTAAAGGGGCTGCCAGCCCCATT
The DNA here is from genome assembly GCA_029582245.1 of Solanum etuberosum. Classification (NCBI taxonomy): domain Eukaryota; kingdom Viridiplantae; phylum Streptophyta; class Magnoliopsida; order Solanales; family Solanaceae; genus Solanum; species Solanum etuberosum. The sequence continues at coordinate 41,254 of JAJONR010006775.1, read as the reverse complement.
TCTTTAGTCTTTAATTGTGATATTTTTTTATGATGATTGTTTGGGATGTTCCAAACTCCGAATTGTGTCCCATTTTGAGATAAAAGATTCGGGAGCTAAATTTGATCTTTTATATAGTCAATATTACAATTTCTAGTGTGTGGCCCACATTTCATGTTTTTGACTCAATTTTAGATTCCTCTCAAATTATTGTATTTTTTTTTGTCTAAATGGTTGTATTAACATTGTGATACTTTTTTTTGATAGCATGGCAGCATTCAGAGGCCATAAAGAAGGGAAAATCTCAGAAATTGTAAATTAGACCATGTGTGTTATGCTTTAATATAGGCTACAACTTCCCATTCCTTTTGTTGAGCTTTAATATGTAAATATATGTTGATTTGTGTGAATGTAGGGTGGGTATCTTATTGATCACCGTGACCTTTCGAGAAACCATGTTTTAAGCTATTTTATCCTGTTTTCAAGAATAAGAGCATGCTAGTTTTGTGGTTTTTCCTCATCCTTACCTTGTGGTGTGTTTTGGTTGTTGTTTATGATTGTTTTAAGATTGTTTGTACTTAGTCTAGGCATATACTATTGACTTCCATATAACTACGTAGTTTGGCAGCATATCACGACCCAGGGGTACACCCTAGATGTAACATGGCATACAAGACCCCGAGAGGCCTCATATAAGCCACTTAGCTTTCATTACATAAAATAATAGAAATGAGCGGAAATTTAAAATATTTTCAACATCAAAGTTTCACAACAAAAGGGGAAGTCTATTATACTTTGTCTCAAAACCATCTAAAACATGAATATCTTGGGACACAGCCCATACAACAACATTCAAAACATAAAATGAAATAAGATAAGAGAAATGGTAGTAAAATCCTCGAATGCAATGAGGAGTCACCAATCTTTAATCCTTGCATGTACTAAGATCCTAGCCACGGGTATGAGAGTCGACAACGTCGGACCCTACATTTGGATAAGAAATGTAGGCAAGAGTATACGTTAGTACAAGAATGTACTAAATATGATAGCTTGCATAAACATTAACATAAACATAAGAGTTACACAATATAAAGCATAAGCATAATCAATGCATAAGATAGGTCATCATAACATAAAGGGAATACTTCATAAAGTAACCTCAAAGCATACTTATCCAAGACATGGGAAATCCTCCACTAGTCTTACTCATCATAATAGACAACCCTAGGCCATCATCAAAGCTCATAATCTATCATTCTCATCTTTATATTATCTTTTATATACATGGGGAATCACCTCCTTACCTTCTTATAAAGGGTCATGGGAAGTCGCCTCTTGCCTTAAATAAAGGGTAATGGGTAGTCGCCTCTTGCCTTGGTTATATGGTAATGGGAAGTCACCTCCATGCCCATCTTATTGGGATCATATTTATTAGCCTCCATGCCCAATCATCATATGACACGGGTACTCGCCTCCACATCATTCTATAAGGAATCATAGGTATTCGCCTCCATGTCTTTACATTATAAGATACGGGTATTTGTCTCCACATCTTTCATCATAAGATATGGGTATTCGCCTCCACATCTTTTTATAAGGGATCACGGGTACTTGCATCCATGTCCAACATTAGGGAATAAGGGTAGTCACATCTTACTCTCCTCTAAACAATATGGGAAATCACCTCATATCCTTCTCATCGAGAGGCAATGGGTGATCACCTCTTGCCTCATCAATTTTAGTCTTTAGTCTAGATTCAGTTTAGGTGAGCAATCCTTTCAACCTAGAATCATTCAATGTGAGAAAGCCTTTCACATTCATAACATAAGCAATTCATGTGGGAAATATCTCTTCCACAACAATTACATCAATAATCAACAATTGACAACATAACCGATACTCTAAAAGCACTTATATCTCATGGTCATCCTATATGCTTCACTCTCAAGGAATTCAATATCATGATCATCTCATAAGCTTCAATCTAAAGCAATTCTAATCATAATTCATCATATAGTCTTCAATCTCAAGCAATTCTAATGTATCTCATCAATCCTAAAAGAATACATCTAAACCCAAAAATTTTCCTTTCATGGCATAAAACCCATTTACATCAATTTCATGTTTCTAGACATGGGTACATGTACAAATGCTTGAGGAATGGAGACTTGACCTTGATCCTAGCTCCAACTCTTTCTTCTTCTTCAAGTTCTAGAGAGAGAAATATTTGAGAGGAAGACTTTGGGATTTCTTTTGGGTTTTGGAAATAATAACTTGAATGGGTGAGTTTTGGGGTTAAAATGACTTATATAGGGGTCCCAGGCTTGGGAAAATCGACCTAGCATTGATCTAATTAAAACCGGAAAAGACCCTTTTAGTCCTCAACTTACAGTGGATTGCCTCCTTGCTATGAGAGGCTCCACGAGCCGTGGTGCCCTCCGTGGTCTTGGGACAATGGCTTGGCTTGTCACCACTTGCCCTCCTTAAGACTGAGTAAGGGCCACGACCCCTCCCAGAACCCGTGGTGGCCTTTACGTGCCGTCTAGTAGCTCGTGGGGAGGGTGTCATCTTAGGCAGATTCTAGGGGCTCACTGCCTCACCACCACGACCCATGGTCCCCACTACGAGGCGTCAAGGAGGTTGTGGGAGGTGAGCAAGGGTTGAGTGGCTACTGGAAGCCACCATGGGCAGCACCACGATTCGTGGTACCTTTCACGGCCCGTTTGGGTTCTCGTGAAGGTGCCAAAGCTTAATTCCTTAGCTCTTGATCTCTCACTTTACCCCTAGCTTAGATTACTAGATTTCTGAGGTGTTACGTTATCTCCCCCTTGGGAACATTCGACCTCGAATGGACTTCTATACATCATGCATGCAACTCATCTAAATGAACACAACCAAGGAGGAGACAGCAACTCCAAGCTAAGCATACCTAATGCACTATAAGGAAGGTAGGATCTACATCTAACAACCCTTTATGCATGAAATTTAAACATTTACTCATGTTAAATGAGGAACTACCTTCTCCAAGCTAAAAGTGTGCTCAACACGATCTCATGGAGCCTATATGCAATTTGTTCTCAAAAAGCATAGCTAAAGCATGTTCAACATCACATCTCATGAAATCTATGACAACTCATACCCAATGCTCAACAACATGAGGAAAATCAATCATGTAAACTCATTTTCTCTCAAAACACAAGTTTTCATAAACATGCCTAACATAAGGAAATCATGGAAACACATTAGACACATCACTCCAAAACAAGGATAAATCAAGAGGAACTCATTACCTCGAGCTAGAGTAGGAGTAAAAGGAAAAATATGGGAATATTGGGACATCATATCGGCCTCGTCCTCCCAAGTAGCACCCTCAACTAAAAGATTCCTCCACAATACTTTTATGGAAGAAACTTCCTTGATTCTCAATTTCATAACTTGCCGGTCAAAATCTCAACCAAAACATCCTCATAAGAAAGACTTTCATCAACTCCCACACCTTCTAAGGGAACTATAGATGTCGGATCTCCAACACACTTTTTCAATCATAGAGACATGGAAAACTGGATGCACAGATGCCAAATCATAAGGCAAATCAAGCTCATAAGCAACCTTAAAAACTCATCTCAAAATTATATATGGGCCTACATATCGTGGACTAAACTTCCCTTTCTTAACAAACTTCCTTGCACCCTTCATGGGTGAGATTTTCTAGTAACCCAATAGTTAACATCAAACTCAAGATCTATTCTTCTAACATCGACATAGGACTTTTGTCGACTTTGGGTGGTTCTCAACCTCTTTCTAATAAATCGGAATTTCCTCATAGCTTGATGAACTAACTCAGGTCCTAAAAAAGAAATTCCACTATAAAGTCCATATTCAAATCTTCCCACTTCCAAGTAGGAATACTAATGTCTTTGGATAAACCTCTCAGTTTCCGACAACATCCATTCCCTCAAGTCATCAACATTAGGAACAAACAAAACGACCTCGGTACCTAAGTACACCATCTCCCCCTCAGGAGAAAGTCTCAATAGACTTTCCAAGTACCCCTTCTTTCAATTCTACTAAGGTCGGATCAAGATATTGCTTAGCTTTCACATCTAACACAAAAGACAATTCAGAACCATCTTAACCTATAACACTACTCTTGGTAGGGTCTACTACTAAACATATCAAGGTATTGTCTAAACACCCTATTCATCTAATCCTTAAATGCCGCCGGAGCATTAGTCAATTCTAACAACATCCCCAATCACTCATAATGACCATACCAGTTTCTAAAAGCCATTCTCGGGATATCATCCTTATTCACCCTCATTTGGTGATAACCCGACCTAAGGTCAATCTTAGAAAATTGACTAGCTCCCTAGAGTAGGTCAACATTGAAATATATTCCCCTCACCCTAACTAGGTGGTACATGCAATCCTTAGAAATCACCTTTCTAGCTTTAAGACAAGAGATAAGCTAACTCTTAGGCATATAATTTCCCCACTTCCACTCTGGAATATGCTCATTCAGAAACTTAAATCTGACTACACGGGTTCTACAATCAATAGAAGCATAACAAGAGTGCAGCCAATCCATACCCAGAATAACATCACAATCTAGCATATCAAGCTCTACCAAATCAACAAAAGTAACTCTATGGGATAAGTAGACGGGACACTTTCTATAGACCTTCTCAGTCATCACAGAATCACCTACGGGGGGGGGAGGGGGTAGAAACAGAAAAATGATCTAACAACACATCAGAAAGCTCATCAAATCTCATAGCCACATAGGGCGTCACCAAAGAGAAAATAGCACCGGGATCAAGTAAATCATAACCATCAAGTTGAAAGACTTTCCACATACCGGTAATCACATCGGGAGAACCCACTTGTCCACCTCGAGTCTGAAGAGCATAGAACCTATTTTTCTTGGGAGCACTGCTACCTGAACCACTTGGATCAGATGAAGGATAGGGTTGAACCCTACGACGACTATCTCCCTCATTCTTAGCAACTGAAGGACAATGCCTTATTTTTTTATCCGTCTTACCACAACCAAAACAAACATTGGAACCCGCTAGACATTCGCCCGTATGCTTTCTTCCACACTTACCACAATCTGGCAAAGAAGGCCCATTACCACCTCCTTGAGGGTTAGGGTTAGACACCCTCTCTTGGTTGTACCTTGGAGCCTTAGGAGAACCTTGCTCGGAAAACCTTTGTCGATACCTAGGATGACCATGTCCATCGGACCTAGCATAAGAGAAATTACCATCACCGGTTGTAGACCTCTTGTTCAACCTAGCCCTTACCTTAAGTTTCTCCTCTTCAATCTGTTGGACATGATTCATCAGACGAGCAATATCCATGTCATGGACTAGCATAGCCGTACGACACTCTTTCACTACCAATTTGGACACACCCGAAATGAACTTGCTCATCCTTGCCCTATAATTGGCAACTATAGAAGGAGCATACTTAGACAATTGATTAAATCTCAAGGAATATTCTTTCATGCTCATATTTCCTTGTTAGAGATTAATAAACTCAATAAATTTAGCCTCCCTCGTCTCAAGGGGAAAGAACCTATCGAGAAAAGTGGAGTTGAACCTTTCCCATACTAGGGGACCCGCATCTACCGGTCTTGCTTCCTTTCATTGGTTGAGCCAAATTTGAGTAACCCCCTTAAGTTGATAAGCGGCCAATTCCACCTTTTCCACCAGAGTAACTCCCATAATGGACAAAATCTTATAAACCTCATCAATGAACTCTTGAGGGTCTTCCTCAACCTTGGAACCATAGAATTCTGGATGATTTCATCCTAGTGAAGTCCCTCACTCTAGATTCCGCCGTACCCACATTTGGGTTCATGGGGTTCAAAACCTCCCTATTGGCTTGGGCCGTCACGGCTTGAGCCAACACTTGAAAAGTCATCCTAAACTTTGCATAAGTCACTTGCTCGGCCAAAGGGTCAACTAGAGCTTGAGGAGGAGTTCCTTGGTCAACATTTTCTCCCTCGGTCCTTGTAGCATAAGTCCTTCGAGTAGTCATATCCTGAAGACCATCGGATAATGATTAGGAGAGAGACCTTATAGAGTTAAACTCTATAGCATGACTTAGAGTAATGAAGAAATTAATTTTCCTAAACATATTGTAGCCTCTCATTACTAAATGTGGCATGCTTCACAGTTGTGAACAAGACTTTACTAGACGTGGTTTTGAGACATCCTAGAACCATTCTAGATCTTGTGCTCTAATACCAAGTTTGTCCCGACCCAGGGTGACACCCTAGACGTAACATGGCATACAAGACCCCGAGAGGCCTCATATAAGCCACTTAACTTTCATTACATATGATAATAGAATTGAGCAGAAATTTTAAACATTTTCAACAACATCATTGTTTTATAACAAAAGCGGAAGTCGATTACACTTTGTCTCAAAACCATCTAAAACATAAATATCTTGGGACAAATCGCATACAAAAATGTTCAAAACATAAAATCAAATAACATAAGAGAAATGGTGGTCAAATCCTCGAATGCTATGAGGACTCACCGATCTTCAATCCTTGCCTCTACTAAGATCCTAGCCACTGGTATGAGAGTCGTGATCGCCTGACCCTATATTTGGATAAGAAATGTAGGCAAGAGTATATGTTAGTACAAGAATTTACTAAATATGATAGCTTGCATAAACATCAACAAAAACATAAAAGTTAGACAATACAAAGCATAAGCATAATCAATGCATAAGATAGGTCATCATAACATAAAGGGAATACTTCATAAAGTAACCTCAAAGCATACTTAGCCAAGACATGGGCAATCCTCCACTAGTATTACTCATCATAATAGGCAACCCTAGGCTATCATCTAAGCTCATCATCTATCATTCTCATCTTTAGCTTATATTTTATAGACATGGGAATCACCTCCTTGCCTTCTCATAAAGGCTCATGGGTAGTCGCCTCCTTCCTCACATAAAGGCTAATGGGTAGTCGCCTCTTGCCTTGCTTATATAGTCATGGGTACTCACCTCCGTTTCCATCTTATTGGGATCATAGGTATTCGCCTCCATGCCCAATAATCATATGACACGGGTACTCGCCTCCACATCATTGTATAAGGAATCATAGGTATTCGCCTCCATGTCCTTTCATTATAAGGTACGGGTATCCACCTCCATATCTTTCATCATAAAATATGGTTATTCGCCTACACATCTTTCTATAAGGGATCATGGGTACTTGCATCCATGTCAAACATTAGGGAATAACGGTAGTCGCCTCTTACTCTCCACTAAAAAATATGGGAAATCACCTCATATCCTTCTCATCTAGAGGTCATGTGTGATCACCTCATAAGCTTCAATCTCAAGCAATTCTAATCATAATTCATCATATAGTCTTCAATCTCCAGTAATTCTAATGTATCTCATCAATCCTAAAAGAAAACATCAAAACCCACAAATTCTCCTTTCATGGCATAAAACCCATTTACATCAATTTCATCTTTCTAGACATGGGTTAGGCATGGGTACATGTACATTAATCCTGAAAACATGTAATTTTATCAATTCAATCACAAACAATCATAATCCGCTCAATTGGATCAACATTCATCAAGACCCACAACATTAGAAGAAAACCCTAACTCAAATTGGAGAATTTCTACTTTTCGATTGGGAAATCTTGGGGACTCCACGGAAGGAAGAATTCCATGGAGGAAAATCCATCATACCTTGATTAGAAAGCCCACAAATTCTTGAGGAATGGAGACTTGACCTTGATCCTAGCTCCAACTCTATCTTCTTCTTCAAGTTCTTGAGAGAGAAATATTTAAGAGGAAGACTTTGGGATTTCTTTTGGGTTTTGGAAATAATGACTTGAATGGGTGATTTTTGGGGTTAAAATAACTTATATAGGTGTCCTAGGCTTGGGTAAAAGGACCTATCATTGATCTAGTTTAAACTAGAAAAGACCCTTTTACCGCTCAACTTAGAGTGAACTGCCTCCTTTCCACGAGAGGCTCCACGAGCCGTGTTTCCCTCTGTGGTCTTGGGCCAGTGGCTTGGATTTCCACCACTTGACCCCCTTAAGACTAAGTAAGGGCCACGACTTCTCCCACGACCCGTGGTGGCCTTCACGAGCCGTCTATTGGCTCGTGGGGAGGGTCTCATCTTAGGCCGATTCTAGGGACTCACTGCCTGACCATCACGCCCCTCAGCAGGACCCGTGGTCCCCACCACAAGGCGTCAAGGGGGTCGTTAGAGGTGATCAAGGGTTCAATGGCTACTCGAAGCTACCATGGCAGAACCACGACTTGTGGTGCCCTTCACGGCCCGTTTGGGTCCTCGTGAAGGTGCCCAAGCTTAATTCCTTAGCTCTTGAACTCTCACTTTACCTCTAGCTTAGATTACTAGATTTCCGAGGTGTTACACAATGATATAATTTAAAATCTATCTAACATTGCTTCAGATGACTCTTCTCCCTGTATAAAGATATAATAGACTTGAGTTTGATAGTATGATCCTTATTTAGGCAACAACTCAGCTTAGCTTTACCTTCTCTTTGGCATTATTCTTTTGATCGACTCAGTGTGTACGCGTTCTATTTTGGGCTTATCATCTATTGGCATTGAGTTATGGAGTAGGAGCTAGAGTGGGTCCCTAACTAGTCAAGAGGTGGGTTTGTGTTATGATTTGGACCACTATAAGGTTGGAAAAGGCTTTTGAGTGGTTGGAGTTTGTTTAATACAGTTCGAGCCCATATACCTAACTATTGCTCCTGCTTTAAGACTCCCGCGTGGATCTCTTTCAGCTATATTCTGTCTTTACTTATCCCCCATTAATCTGTTTCCAATCCTAAATGGGTGATTCTACTTTGTGTTCGAGCACAGTTACCCTTTTATCATTTTCAAGTCCTGACTAGGTGGTTACCTTTCCCCTTTGATCACTTTTAAGTCCGAACTAGGTGAATAACCCTTTGATCATTTTCTAGTCCTCACTAGGTGATTCAACACGGTTCTTTTTGTATCTTTACTATAGGTCCCATCCGGGAAAGGTTATGGAAGTTCTAGAAATACCCTCAGTTTCTGTTCTTTTTTTCCCTAGCTATTTAGTGTACCTATAAGGCTTATGGACATTTGTTTTTGTTGTTTTTTTAACTTGAACATGAGTGTACATTCTGGGCTAGTGGGGTCCAGTTAGGTTTAGTTAGTTGTAGAACTGTGGTTGCCTTCCTTGTCGGTAGTGTTAATTGACTTTTAGCCTTATATCTAACTCCTTTTAGATCTATCATGCTACTTACTTATATATATGATCTTTATGAGTTGGTCAGCCTATGATTCCTAATGAGTATCCTGTGTTTTTGTACTCATACTACATTTCTGCATCTTTTTTTGATGCAGGTCCAAGTACGATTAACCTTTAGTGAGTGTTGGATCTCCCTTATCTCTCAGAGTCATGGATTTTGGTGAGCTCCTAGTATTAAGAGACTCTGTTGCATTGACTTGTATTTTGTAATTTGATTAGTCAGTTCTCTTGTTTATACAACTTACCTATACTTTGTAGTTCCCGTATCGGTGACAAAAGGTCCAGGGATAGGTTTTATGTTAGTTTTTCATCTTGGTCACTTTCGGGCCTCTTTTGTATACTATGGCCCATTTTCTATATGTTATACCCTAGCATTTAGAGATTTGTTGATTTCCCACTTTTGCACTAACTTGAATTTTGTATTTTGATTAGTAATTTGTATTGTATATATAGATTTCTCGTACTTAGTAGCTCTTGTATTGGTGACACTAGGTCCAGGGATAGGTCTTGGGTTAGTTTGTCATCTTGGTCACTTTCGGGCATCAATTGTATATATTGTATCGTACTTGCATATATATACTATGGCCTATTTCCTTTATCTTATACGTGTTTCCATTTTTTCTTAGTTAATTTCATTTAAATATTATCTTACACAACTTTTGTATATACAGGCTTGCCTACTAGTAGCTTATAGTAGGTGCAATCATGGCCCAATTTCGGGTCGTAAAAACCTAACTGGAACCCCATAATCCCAGAAGGTACACTCATTTGAAAATTTAAATAAAACCCAAATGAACCCCCATAAGCCCGATAGGTAAACATAATATCTAGGAACCAAATAAGAGAAAATGAGGATATTTCTAGAACTGCCACAATCTTTCCTTGACTACAACCGTAGTAATAGCATCCAAGGAATCATGTGAAATCACCCAGTAAAGACGTGAAACTGATCAAATGGTTAGTCCATAGTGAGGACTTGAAACTGAATGAAGCGGAAAGGTAGCTGCTCGCTGATCGAAGGGTGTGTTTGCTCAAACTCAAAGTAAAATGACCTAGTCACGACTTGAAAGTAATCAAAGAGGGATAAACAGGAAATGAACCTCGTTGAATGAGATGCAGACGGGAACCTCAAAATAGGAGCAATAATAAGGTATACATGGTCGAACAATAATAAATGAACCTCCAGACTCGTCAAAGACCCACTTTATTTCCTACTACACAACTCGATGCCAAATAAGTAATAAGCCGAAAATAGAAACGCCGAGTCATTCACAAGAATAACTCTAAAGAGGAAAAGGGCAAGATGTGCTGAGTTTTCGGTCTACAGGGACCTAAGCCATCCTGAGTGACGTCAGAGATATTCTAAGGCCTATCAGCAGCAAACTAGGCAAGTCTATTGCAATCACTTGTCTATTCCTAGACTAAGGCCATACATGCTCAAAACAATCATAAGCAACAACCAATACACAACACAAGGTAAGGATGATCAAAAACTACAAAACTAGCATGCTTTCATTCTCGAAAACCGATAAAATACACTAAAATGTGACTTCTAGCAAGCTAAGAATGATTAACTAGATACCCACCCCATATTCACACATATCAACATACATTTACATATTCAAGCTCAATTTGAGGAACAAGAAGTCGTACCCTGCTTTAAATAAGATCGCACGCTTTCTAGTTTACAATTCCTAAGCTTTTCCCTTTCGTACGACCTCAAACGCTGCCAAGTTATCAAAAATATTAGTACAATTTTAATACGCTCGTTTAGACATCAAAAACACAATAATCATAAATGGACCTAAATTGGAGTCAAAATGGGAAATATGGGACCCGCAACAAAAATTCTAGAATTAACTCCGTCAAAAGGTCAAATTTAGCTTCCCTAAACTACCCTTACACCAATTTTCGTTACCCCAGTTTCCTCCACTACCCCTTCACACCCACCCACAACAACACCCTCACATATAATCAGTAATACTACCCTATAAGGTAACTACTGACATATCCATTAGAATAGGATACATACACCCACCCTTATAATCAACATAAGGAACGACACAAAAATAAAAAAAATAGAATAAAACAACATACTCACCAAAAACTCTCCCTCACATACACAAAACATACCTATCCTACAAAAATGACTACACCTGCAAGAAACAAAACAAAAATCCAGGAGAAAAATATATCAAGAATTAAGTTGGAGTTGAGGTCTTGCTTGCGGTTTCAAGTTCGTGATTTCTTGTTGTGGTATTTTCCTCTTGTGAATTAATTTTCAAAAAAGGTTACACATGATCTTAATTTTATCGTTTAATTTCATTATTATATAAGATGTAACTCCAATGTTATGAAGTTGCTCGTATTTTATGTTTATTTAATTTTGATATTATCATGTTGAAATATAATTGTTTAAACCTTACATATCGCTAAACAATGAAGATCTTTAGAATGTTGAAAATATTTATTCTAATATATACTGAAATATTTCTAATGTAGTATGTTGACAACTATTATAAGAATAAATCATTGATAGTTAGAAAATAAGTTTTGTTATTTGTTAGTTCACGTAAAAGTAATATTTTTTTATCTCAATTAAGAATATGGTTACACATATCTTTTTTTGAAACACTTAAAAAATATTCAAGGATGTTGTTATACACCTTGACCAAATTAATTTTAATTAATAAACTTTCATTACTTCAAACAAAGACATGTTAGTAAAAATTATTGGGTGTGATGCACTTGCGCAAAAAAGATAATTATGCCTCTAAGCTGATGTATGTCAAGACCAAAGATGCAGTGATGCATCTAGATTGAGACCAATAAAAGTTCAACACTTAAAAATACGAGCAAAAAATTGCCTCTAGACCCAATTTATCCAAAATAGTTTAAAATAAGTACAAGACAATAAAAGCGACGGTGCTCGAACCACGATATTCGAGGAGTGCTTAATATCTTCCCTTAGTCAACAGAATTTTTTACCCGAATATGTAGATCGCAGACCATAATAAAGAGTCATTCCCTCTTGATTAGGAATTATGAAGAAAAGGTGACTTGGAACACCATAACTCAATTCCAAATGACGAATCTAAAAAATTAAACAAATCCCTATTCAATATCGTCACTTAAATTGAAAAAACCCTTGCAACAGTCGAAAAAGTTGTGTGACATCTCTGGCGACTTCACTAGGAACTATCAAGAATTCGAGCTTTGTTATATTGAATTTTACATGATTTTATTAATTTTTTTTGATATATTGTATATGACGCCCTAATGTTTTACTTGCTGCTCATTTATCCCTTTGATATTGTTGAATTGTATTGACTTGTCACGACCCAAAGCAGACCCTAGATGTGACATGACGTATAAGACACCGAGAGGCCCTACATAAGCCACTAAGCATACATAAACAAGATAATAGAACCTAACGAGTTTAAAAGACAGTTTATATCATAAAAGAGTTTGTCAAAATAAACCTGAAGTTTTCATTGTCTCAAAAGTCATCTATTACAACAAGAGTGATCGAGACGTAACCTGTGCATCACATAGAATCTCAAAAAATATAAAGACAATAAGCAATAAAGGTTCGGTCATCAGAACATGAGGACTCACCAATCATAAATATCTACTAAGTGATCCCTTACCACGAAGATGCGGAATAGGAGGGTCAGACCCTACATTAGTTAAACAATGTGCAAGAGTATGTGTTAGTACAAAGAATGTACAAAGTATGACAAAAATGCATAAAAGTTATGAAATCATGCTAAAAGGACTTCTCGTGATATGCAAAGACCAAGTCAAAAACATAAGATAACAGGGTTAGAAAAAATAAATTGTAATCATGATCAATACAAGTAAAATTATCTTGGAAAACATGTGAGATACTTCTTGAATTAACCTTAGTTCATTATTATTGTGGGAAGTAACCTCAACCGACATAGAGACCATCTGAGCTAAAACATGGAATTCAGTGTAATGCTCTCACACTTAAAAGAAAGTGTCCCACTTGCCAAGGTAGAACCATGAACTTCCCGCTTACGTGGATCCACTAGCTAATGTCTATCTGAGACAATCATCATCTATCTTAAACAATCATCCTATGGGGGCACATAGGTATAGGACATGGGTGGTCGTCGCTTGTCCACTCAGTGCTAAGTATAAATCCCACGGAATAGTTATTAATCTTTACTTGTCTTATCTTTAAGAGACATGGGTAGTTTCCACTTTTCTTATCATACGATAGCTCCTTGGACAATGAGTGAGAAAACCTTTCACCATCCATGATCTTTTCATAATATCTTTAAGGCCCATAGTCATTCACTTCATGCTAGAAATGCCCTACTACTAATGGAAATAGTTTTGAAATCCTGATCTATAATCATTGATGACATATCCGGATACGATACTAATCAAGACCTAATTTAGGAAAATAGCCTGAAAAGCATTGAGGGCAAGTTTAGATGTCATTCATGTCATGTGGCCAAGATTCATAGAACATATATATACCTTAATCTATAATCTCACTTGAGTCAAAAAATTTTTTATTAACATGCATTCTTTTCAATAATTCATAAGCTTCATCATGTTTTCAAAGCCAATGTATCCTCAACTTCATTTACATCAATCTCATCAAAAGGACATGCATATCTTCATAAATTAATCTTTCATGGTTTATAATCAAAATCATGGGTTATGCATGGATTCATGGGGATTCATCTTAAAATAATAGAATTACTTCAATTCATGCATAAAAAGTCACAAAAATTCAATTGGATCAACATTGAAAGAAACCAATGACATGGAAGCAAACCCTAACTTCAATTGGAGATTTCTAGCTTTGTAAATTAGAGAATTTAGGAATTCTATGGAGGAAAGAGCTCCATAGATGAAGACTATCATACCTTAATGCCAAAATCTTGGATTCAATGGTGGAATTGGAGACTTGACTTGAAAAACCCTAGTCTTCTCCTTCAAGCTTCTAGAGAGAGAAATATTGGAGAGGATGAACTTGTTCTTCTTTTAGGAATATGAGAGAATGAATTGAATTAGGAGATTTTTGGCGGTTAAAACATTTATCTAGGGTTTCTAATAGAGGGTAAAACGATATAGTATTGGGCTATAATAATTAGGAAAAGACCCAAAAGCCCTAAAAAATAACTATCGACCTCACCAACAGCACGACCTACGGTCCCGTTGGTCAGACGACGGACCGTCCTTGTTGGTCTTCGATGAGTTCAGAAACCATGAATTTTTGACTCCCAATGACGGACCCATCTACGATCCGTGTGTCCACCTAGAGATCGTACATCTCGGCTGTGGGTCTCCACTTTTGACTCTAAAATTTCACTAAGGCTGGGACTCACCTACGAGACCTAGCGAAACCTTGTGGATAGGACAACAGGCCGTCATGGTAAATCATCAAAAAGTACTGGAACTTTGACACTTTTGGAAATATTGGACTAGCCACCCACGAAGCTACATACAGATAGTGTGTCAGTCCACGGACCGTGGGTGGCTTCATTGGTACTGGCACCAGATTCTAGAAAAGCTTCGATCTCATGTATTTTCTAATCTGAGGTGTTACATTATCTCCCCCTTGGGAAAATTTGTCCTCAAATGAGATTCAAGACATCATAAGGAGGGTACGGACTTAACCTAACAGCCCAACATGAATGCAATCACAAAAATGCACATACCCGAGGAGGAAACATCAACTCCAAGCTAAAGCATGTTCAAAACATCATATCATGAATTCTATATGAAACTCATACTCAAATGCACATAATCTTGAAGCAATCAAGTAAGCTAAATCATAACTTTTGAAAATCAAATTTTTCATGAGCATGCATCCATGAGGAAACATGAGGATGACTAAGACACACGAGTCTAAAAAAGTGAACCATGAGGGTTAAGGCTTCAAGCTAGACCTTAAGATAGGAGGAAAAAGATACGGACACGAAGACATCACATCGCCATCGAACTTTCACACACCAAACCATAACCAAGAACTCTTCCGATATAAACATAGTTCTACTGACACACCAACTATGAAGCACACTATCTCTCCCTTGGGAGCAAATCCCACTAGTCCATTGAAATCCATCTCTGTCAACCCAAGCATAACACTAAAGTCATAACAACCACTAAACCATTCATATAAGTATACACTTAAGAATTTTCCAGAAGGATTTCAATTACTAATCCCAACACAATCACCATACATGGAGTCTTACCATAGCCAATGAAACACTCAATACGAAGCAATGCATAACCACAAGCTAAAATACCATAACTCACCAATTACCACATCTGGGAACCCTCATGATCTTGTCGAGTCTGAAGAACATAAAATCTATCTTTTTTTTTACCACAACTATGACCGGAGGTAGGGTAGGGTTGAGCCCGTCGACAATTATCTCCCTCATTTCTAGCAACTGAAGGACAATCACTTATCTTATGATCCATCATTCCACAACCAAAACATATATTTGAATCGGCTAGACACTCGCCCTTATGTATTCTCCCACACTCCTGGCACCCGGGCAACATTTGCTCAGTAATACCCTTACCTTGAGAACGATTACCTCCATCAGACCTTGAATGTAATAACTTACCATCATCCCTTCTCGCCCTCTTTGAATCCCTATTTTTCCCCTTAAGTTTTTCTTCTTCTATTTGTTGTGCATCAACCACCAAACTAGAGACATCCATCTCCTTAACAGGCATGGCAGTTAGGCATTATTTGACAACTAAGTCGGAAGCACCCGACAAAAATTTACTCATCCTTTCCCTTGGATCGGCAACTATAGTTGGAACATATTTAGACATTTGTGTGAATTTTAAAGCATACTCCTTCACACTCATATCCCCTTGACAAAGGTTAATGAACTCAAGACCTTGGCCTCCCTTATCTCAATGGGAAAGAACCTATCAAGAAAAGTAACCTTAAATATCTCCCAATCAAGAGACCCTCATCTACCGCCCTCTCTTCTTTCCATTGGTCTAACCAAACTTGAGGAACACCCTGAATTGGATAAGCGGCCAATTCCACCATTTCCACCGGCGTCACTCCCATGATCATCAACACCTTATATACCTCATCATTGAACAATTGAGGATCTTCCTCGACTTTAGACCCATGAAATTCCGGAGGAGTCATTCTAATAAAGTCCCTCACTCTAGTTTTCATTGTACCCACATTTGGGTTCACGGGAGCCACAACCTCCCTATTTGCTTGAGCTGACATGTCTAGGGCCATTGCATGAAATGTGGCTCGAAACTTACCATTAGTCACTTGCTCGATCAAAGGGTCGACTGACACTAAGGGAACCTCATGTCTTACATTTTCACGAACATTCCTATTCCTTCTCACAAGATTCATTCGTGGAGGCATATTATGTAAAGCATAAACGGGGGTTAGGAGAGGAGGACCTTTGTAGAGTTAAACTCTATCGCACGACTTTAGAGTAATGAAAGAAATTTAGCTTCTTAAAAATCTTATAGCTTCTCATTCATAAATGTGGCACGTTTCACACTCATGTACAAGACTCTACACGACATGGCTTATGAGACATCCTAGGACCTTTCTGAACCTTATGCTCTAAATACAAAGTTTGTCACGACCCAAAGTAGACCCTAGACATGACATGGCGTATAAGACCCCAAAAGGCCCTACACAAGCCACTTAGCATACATAAACAAGATAGTAGAATCTAATGAGTTTAAAAGATAATTCATATCATAAATGAGTTTGCCAAAATGAACTGAAAGTCTAATTAGTCTCAAAAGCCATCTATTACATCAAGAGTGATCGGGATGTAACCTATACATCACATATAATATCTAAAAATATAAAGACAATAAGCAATAAAGGTTTAGTCCTCGGAATATGAGGACTCACCAATCTTCAATATCTAATAAGTGATCCCTAGCCACGAAGATGCAAAACAGGAGTGTTGAACCCTACATTTATGAAATAATGTGCAAGAGTATACGTCAGTACAAAGAATGTACCAAGTATGATACAATGCATAAAAGTTATGAAGTCATGCAAAAGAACTTTTCGTGATATGCAAAGACCAAGTCAAAACATAAGATAAGAGGGTTAGAAAACATAAATTGTAATCATGATTAATGCAAGTAATATCATCTTTGAACACATGTGAGATACTTCTTGAATTAAACTTA
Source organism: Solanum etuberosum (assembly GCA_029582245.1). NCBI lineage: Eukaryota > Viridiplantae > Streptophyta > Magnoliopsida > Solanales > Solanaceae > Solanum > Solanum etuberosum. The sequence goes on along the minus strand of JAJONR010006775.1, from coordinate 23,773 downwards.
GTTCGTTATTATTGTGTGAAGTACACTCAACCGACATAGAGACCATGTGAGCTATAACATGGAATCCAGTGTAATGCTCCCACACTGAAAAGAGAGTGTCCTACTTGCCAAGGTAGAACCATGAACTTCTAGCATACATGGATCCACTAGCTAATGTCTATCTGAGACAATCATCATTTACCTTAAGACAATCATCCTATGGCGGCACATATATATGGAAAATGGGTGGTCGCCGCTTGTCCACTTGATGCAAAGTATAAATTCCATGAAATATTATTAATCTTAACTAGTCTTATCTTTAAGAGACATGGGTAATCGCCACTTTTCTCATCATATGGTAGCTCCTTAGTCCATGAGTGATAAAACCATTCACCATCCATGATCTTTTCGTAAGAGCTTTAAGGCCCATAGTCATTTACTTACTGCTATAAATGCCCTACTACTAATGAAAATAGTTCTGAAATCGTGATCTATAATAATTGATGGCATATCCAGATACCTTACTAATCAAGACAAATTTATGAAAATAACCCGAAAAGCATAGAGGGGAACTCTAGATGTCCTTCATGTCATGAGGACAAGTTTCACAGAACATATAGATACCTTAATCTATAACCTCACTTGAGTCATAAGCATACTTTCATAAACATGAATTCTTTTCAATAATTCATAATCTTCATCATGTTTTCATAGTCAATGTATCCTCAACTTCATTTACATTAATCTCATCAAAAGGACATGCATGTCTTCATAAATTCATCTTTCATGGTTTATAATCAAAATCATGGGTTATGCATGGGTTCATGCGGATTCATATTAAAATCATAGAATTTCTTCAATTCAAGAATAAAAAGTCATTAAACAATCGATTGGATCAACATTGAAAGGAACCCGTTACATGGACAAAAAGCCTAACTTCAATTGGAGATTTCTAGCTTTGTAAATTGGAGAATCTAGGAACTCTATGGAGGAAAGAGCTCCATAGATGATGACCATCATATCTTAACACCAAAAGCTTGGATTCAATGGTGGAATTGGAGACTTGACTTGAAAACCCTAGTCTTCTCATTCATGATTCTAGAGAGAGAGATATTGGAGAGGATGAACTTGTTCTTGGTTTAGGAATTTAAGAGAATGAATTGAATTAGGAGATTTTTATGGGTTTAAACGTTTATATAGGGTTTCAATTAGAGGGTAAAATTACATAGTATTGGCCTAGAATAATTAGGAAAAACCCCAAAAGCCCTAAAAAATAACTGCCGACCTAACCAACTACCCGACCTACGGTCTGTTGGTCAGAACACGAACTGTCCCTGTTGGTCGTCGGTGAGTTCGAAAACCATGAATTTTAGACTCCCAACGACGGACCCATTTACAGTCCGTGGGACCACCTACGGACAGTACATCACGGTCGTGGGTCTCCACTTTTGACTTTAAAATTTCTCTAAGGCTGGGACTCGCCTACGAGACCTACCTACGACTCGTGGATGGGACAACGGGCCATCTGGGTGAACCATCAAAAAGTACTAGAATTTTTACACTTTTGGAAAAATTGGACTGGCCACCCACGAAGCTACCTAGGACCGTGTGTCAATCCACGGGCCCTGGATGGCTCCGTTGGTAATGGCACCAGATCCTAGAAAAGCTGTAATTTAGTGTATTTTCTAATCTGAGGTGTTACATTTTAAAAATGAAATAAAATATTTTTCACCACATAACCGATATTGCAAAAACAAATAATAATAATAATAATAATATTTTATTTAGGTTTCTATTGTATACTTTATAAATTAAAAAAAAATCAAAATATTTTACTTTCATAATACTTTAAAAAATGTTGCATTGGTCAAGAAAAGTTTCAATATTTCAAAGTTTTTTTGTTAACTAACCAAAAGGGACGAACTACGTACACCTAATTCTCACCACAATGAGATACATAGGTAGCTGTCACGACCCAACTTCCCGGGTCATGATGGAACCTACTAAAATCCACTAGTAGGGTAAGGTGACTTGTACCCAGAACGAGAAGTAGTGAGTACGTGGATAGAACTAAACAAAAAATATTACTAACACAAAGAAAAGACAGAAGCAGAAAGCAAACCAAAAACTATATACAAAGAGTCACGAGTATAGAGAAGTCTAACAAAATAAATTCAGGTCCCAAAAGTGGACCACAACACGCAATCTCAAAGGCAATAAGACAAGCTAACATATGTATAGAAGGAGATAGGCTGGTCTAGGACTCCAAGTGCTCACCCTCATCTCCGATATCCACAAGCCGCAAAAGACGACACGAACAATTACCGCTGGAAGCTGTTACTAGGACCTGCATCACGAAATGATGCAGAATGTAGGATAAGTACCAGAAAGAGGTACTCAATAGGCATAAAAGGCTGATAGAGAAAGAAAGGTAAAAAACAATAAAAAAAGATAGAGTCTAGACACAAACAGAGGTCAAAGCTGATAAGAAAAGAAGGCACACAATCATACCAAAACTAAATCTAAGTATAGCTAACCTAAACTTAATTGAACACTATAAGCCTAGAAGGTACACTCATGCACAAGTTTAAATAAAACCCAAACGGACCCCATAAGCTCGGCAGGTACACATAATAGCTAAGTCTACAAGACAAAAGAGTAATCTAGATCCGAATCCAAGAATATTAATCGAGGCTCCCAGCCCAAGTAACCACGAACCAGTCAACTCCCAACCCAGCTAGCAAGAGTGATAATCAACCCAACCAGTCAACTGCAGCCTAGCTAGCAAGAGTGAAAATAAATCCAGGCCGCCTAGACATACAACCCACACTAAGGGGTGTCAACCACCCAACTAGCAAGATTTTCTCGGGGGCGTGTAAACTCCGTAGAGGATCTCAGATATTCATGGCACCAAGCCAGCTAGCACACTCCTAGGGCTTTAGCAGCCCAGCTAGCAAAAGTTCCCAGTGGCATATCTACTTTGAAGAGGATCTCAAGTAGGTTCCAAACCATGGATCGATGTCTACTCTCAATGATATCAAAAAAGGCTCCAAGCCGGAAGCACTCAAATCCTAAGAAAGCATATAACCTCTAGTAACACCTCAGAGTCACAGAAGTAGGGAGAGAAGACAAGATGGGGCAACAAGATACATAAATTCCTAAAGTGAGGCTTATACTATTAGACCCAACTCTGCTATTCAAGTCTACAAGGACCTACTCCATCCAAGCGGTTTCGGAGACAGACCAAAGTCACAAGGTGCATGGGTCTAAAGTAACACTAGTCTGTACTAGGCTAAGGCCAAAACAAGTAATCAAACAAGTAATTCACAATGCATGTGTCAACACAATACAATCCCAGCTAATCATGGTACTACCCTCGGAGCAATAGTAATCAACCCTAAATCGATGTTTCTAAAAGAAAAGCAGGAATAACTATGTACCCGCTCCAATTCACACTAATCATCATGAATTTACACACTTGTGCTCAATAAAAATAGAAACGAAACCGTAGTCCACTTGTAGGCCGAAGCTTTTCCCTTCTGAACGGCCTCTGAATGCTGCCACGCTAACAAGAATAGAATCACGACATCAGTACGGTCATTTAGACACCAAAATCACCCAAAATATAGACGGACCAATTTTTAGAGTCAAATGGGAATCGTGAGATCCGTGTCGGAAATTCAAAAATTTACGCCGTCAAAAGGTCTTACACTATGCCTTTAACTTGTATCTTAAAATAAGGCACAATTCGTAGACTAAAACAGTAGAAACAACAAAACAAAACAAAAACATAAATAAAAGGAAAAGGGGCAGCAACTTTCTCGCTAAAATTACCTGGAACGGAGTGTCTCCGACACATTCAAATAACGACACCATGTAGCCCCCAACAATTACAAGCCCGTGGGACTTCCACACCAGAATCGGAGTTAAAACGATTGAGAAATCACAAAAATACTAAAAGGTGTAATTGTTGGTCTCGACTGTGGCAAACCACGCACGACCACGCTCACTGGGGTGCCAGCCGTTCACAACCACGAGGCCTCAGCTGATGGCAAAGGGCTTGGGCCTCAAAACTTCAACGGGGTGCCCGAGATTCATCTGCAACCCCGTGCACACAATATAAAAATCCTACCCCATCTGAAATCGCATTCCGATCTCAACGGAACCATCAAAATTCCCATCTGAGGTCTTTTTGATGAAAAGTAGGTCTCACACCCAATTTCCATTTTAAGTCTAAATGGAATTCTCATCCGAGCTAGTTTACGCAAAATGCTTACTAAAGTAAAACTTAGACTTCAACTTGCAAGTTAAAATGCCTAATCGCATAAACTCACACTTAAAGCCTCTGAAATCATGCCAACTAAGCTACCAGCCGAAAATGACTCTTCGAGAGTTCATGGAATCGTCAGAATTGAATTCTCAGCTTATCTTTCTGAGCTTCTGATGAAAAATTACCATTCAAGGTTTTAAAGCTCCAAAACACAAAAAAAATTATATAAAAACTAAACGAATAACCAGGTGACAAAACTGTCAGTCCCAACAATTTATAATTGACTTGGGGTCGCTATAAGAAAGCTCTAAACGATGAACATGAGGCATAAGCACATAAATGACCTATAGGTGATTACAACATCCATTAGTTAAAAGGACTTTCGTCTGTGAAAAAGGTCTAGAAGTACCTGAAGGTTCAAACAAGCCAGGAAACCGCTTCCACATATCATGCTCTGTCTGCCAGGTAGCCTACTCAACTGGATGATGTCTCCAATGGACTTTAATCAGAGGAATGGATCTCGAACACTACCGCCGCATATCTTTTGCTAGAATGGAAACTGTCTACTCCATAAAGGTCAAGCGATCATCCAACTCTACTACATCATAGTGGAGCACATGTGACTCATTAGGAGCATACCGGCGCAACATCAAAACATGAAAGACTGGGTAGATAGCTAAGAACATCAGAGGCAAAGCTACCTGATAGCATACCTCTCCAACTGTCTGAATGATCTCAAAAGGCCCAATAAACCTGGGGCTATGCTTGCCCGACCTCACAAATTGCATCACTCCCTTCATGGGAGATTCACGGAGGAAAACTCTATTTCCAGTTGAAAAGCTCATTGGTCTTCGCCTACAATACACATACCTCTTGTTCCTACTTTGAGCTGTCTGAAATCTGTCATGCATCACCCTCATTTGCTCCAAAGCCTCCTGAATCAGGTTTGTACCATGATTTCTAGGCTCTATAGACTCAAACGAACCAACCAAAGAGTAAGAACTCCAACCATATAACTCCTCAAATGGGGCCATCTGGATGCTAGTATAATATGCGAACTCTTCCAAAGGCAAGAACTAGTCCCACTAATCTCCAAACTCCAAAACATAACCCCGCAACATCTTCTCAAGGAACTGGATAGTACGCTCCAATTGACCGTCAGTCTGCGGGTGAAATTTTTTGCTAAGGTCAACACAAGTGCCCAACTCATCTTTAAAAGTCCTCCAAAGGTAGAAGTGAACTAAGTACATCGGTCTAATATAATAGAGACTGGAACACCATAGAGACGAACTACCTCCTGAATGTAGATACATGCTTATCTCTTGGTACTGAATGAAGACTGAACATGGAGGAAGTGTGCTGATTTGGTCAATCAATTAATGATGACCCAAATGGTGTCAACACCTCTAGAAGTCCGAGGTAACCCTGCCACAAAATCCATAGTGATGTGATCCCACTTCCAATGTATAATGGGTAATCCCTGGAATTCGGCACCAGGTCAAATGCTCGACCTTCACCTGCTGGTAACTCAGGCAATAAGACACATAGTCTGCAATATCTTTCCTCATACTGGCCCACCAGTAATGATGCCTTAAGTCGTAATACATATTTGCTATGTTTGGATGAATAGAATACCGAGAATCATGGGCCTCATGAAGTAGCAGCTGAATAGAACCCCAAACTATTAGAACACAAATACGACATGCAAACCTCAAAAACTCATTGAATCCAAGGTAACCTGACCGGCACTACCTACTAACACTCGGACTCAAAGTGCAACCAATGTCCAATCATCAACCTGACGGCTACTGATCTGATCAACTAGAAAGGATTGAACTCCCACATAGCCTAAAAGATGCCTAGAATCTGAGACATCCAACTGAACCATCCGATTAGGTAAGGACTGAATGTCCAAAGCAAAAGGTCGCTCCATAGTAGACAGGAAGGCCAGTCTACCCATACTCATTGCCTTCCAACTCAAGGCCTCTGCTACTACATTCTCCTTTCCAGAATGGTAGAGAATAGAGAAGTCATAGTCCTTCAGAAGTTCAATCCAGCGACGCTGCCTAGAATTAAGACCCCTATGACTCATGATATACTAAAGACTCATGTGATTAGTTTAGATTTCACAATTAAATTTATACAAGTAGTGCCTCCAAATCATAAGCGGGAAAACTACCGCCGCCAACTCTAAGTAATGAATGGGGTAGTTTCACTCATGTAGACTAAGTTGCCTCGATGCATAGGCAATAACCTAGCCCCACTGTATCAAAAAACAATCCAAACCAACACCGGATGTGTCACAATGGATCATGAAGCCCTCACCCTCAACTGGAATAGTCAATACATGAGTAGTAGTTAACAACTACTTGAGCTTCCAAAAGATCCACTCACTTACCTCAAACCACTCAAAAGGAACATTAAATCGAGTCAACCGGATCAAAGGTGCAATAATGGTGAAGAACTAAACTGATGAAGATCTGAACCTTAGTAACCAAAGTGGGCCTAGCCCAATCACGAATATCCTCAATCTTCACCGGATCTACCATAAAGCCATCCTTGGACACAACGTGCCCCGAGAATGCAACGGAATTAAGCCAAAACTCACCCCTTTGTGAACTTGGTATAAATTCACTGATCTCTCAATGTTCAGAGCATAATCCTCAAATGTTTCTCATGATCACTTCTACTATATGAGTATACAAGAATGTCATCTATGAACATAATGATGAAAAGTCAAGATATAATCAAAACACACGCGTCATCAAGTCCATGAAGGTGGCAGGGGCATTAGTTAACCTACAATACATCACTAGGAACTCACTGTTACCATATCGAGTCCTAAATGCAGTGCACTTCCTAAATCCTTAGCTGATGGTAAACCAGACCTCAAATCAATCTTTGACAAAACTACAGCACCCTGAAGGTGGTAAAATGATCATCAATTCTAGGCATTAGATAGCGGTTCTTAACCGTCACCTTATTCAACTACCTATAATCAATTCACATGCGCATCCTACCGTCCTTCTTCTTCACAAATAGAATAGGAGCACTCCAAGGTGACAAACTAGAAATGATGAATCCCTTACCCAAGAGATCCTGAAGCTAAATACGAAGCTCCTTCAGCTCTACAAGAGCCATCCGATATGGTGGAATGGAAATAGGCCAAGTAGCCGGCTCAAGATCAATAGAAAAATCAATATCACGCTCTGAGGGTAAGTCGGTAGGAAACAGATCTATAAAATCACAGACAACTAGAATGGACACAACTAGAGAGACCTCCCTACTCATATCACACACATAGGTCAAATAAGATAAACACCCGCTAGCCACTAGCCATCGAGCGTGAACAAAGAAGATAACTCCAGCCGGTGTGCTACTAAAAGAGTCCCGCCCAACCAATGGGGAACACAAGGAAGGGCTAAGGTAACGCTCTTAGAGAAAAAATCTAAAACCTCGCGGTAGGAGGATAACTAGTCCATACACAAAATCACATCAAAATCAATCATATATAACAATATAAGATAAGCCCGAGTGTCACGCCCATGGATAATAATAAGCAAGATCTAAATACTTGATCCACTACTAAAAACACAGACATGGGGTTGACACACGCAACACTGCTGCTATAGGCTCAAGACTCACACCTATACAAGAAGCATAATACAAAGACACATAAAAACAGGTTGAGACTAGATAAATAAATATGAAGGGGGCTGATGGCATAAAAGAATCGTACCTATGATCATATTATCCGACTCCTCAGCCTCTGGCCTCGCTGGTGGTGTATAGAAATGGCCCTGTCTGCCACTGTCCCGGGCATCAGTCCTACCACCTAATCTGCCTCCCTGGGACCACCTCAAATACCCTACTATCAACCATGATGGTCTTCACCCTGACCTCGACCTCTAGCTTGAGGTGCTGCTAGTGGATGATAATCTACTACCAGAAGATGATCTACTACTAGAAGAACAATCACCATGGCCTGAAACACTAGCCTAGGACCCATGACTCTTACTAGATCGAAACCTCACTCCAGCTATATCAATATCCCTCTAAACTCTACGATGAGGCCTGAACAGGACGACTGGGCTTACCCTGCTAAAACATCTTTCGGGCCATATCATATGCATCATAGCTACCCTTATATTTAGCTCTCTTATCGCTACCCCCTTTGGCCTCACGACAGAGCTACTCAATAGTGCAGGGATGATAAATAATTTCTAGAAAGTAGTGACTAACTGAGACCATTGAATGAGCCTTAATCCTCCACTATATTCTCAACCCATGAACAAAACACCAAATTCTCTCCTCCTCTATAGGTAAAATAATTGTTGCATGACGGGAGAGCTCATGAAATCTTCCCTCGTACTTAGACAATGTCATAGAACCCTATTCACACTTGGAAAACTGATCCCTGAGATGATCTCTAATGCAGCGAGGAATTAACCAAGCCAAGAAGCACTCAGAAAACTTGGTCTAGGTGACCGGAGGAAACCCAGCTGGTCTACTTTTAATAAGTGTACATCACCTTTGTCTGGCTGATCCATCAAGCTGATACGCAGTGAAGTCGGCTCCTATTAAATCCACAAGACACAATGTATGTAGCCACTCACAACGAGTAGTCAGAAACTCTTTGACATCCTCACCCATCTTCGTAGAAAACCTTAAAGCCTCAAGAGCACTCGAAGCATCTTCTGCTACTTTAGTGGCATAACTCTGGCCGCATTCACGGGTCGGGCACCCCAGGTGTGACTAGGGCTCGAGGTGCCTCTACTACATGCTAATCTTGCTAACTTTGTATAAGTAACGGTCATGGTACTGGAGTAGGTATTGGTACTGGTATGAGGGCCTGCTACATGACACCCAGCACTATTAGAAGTTGCACAATGGCTGCCTAACGGTATGACATCATAGCCGGTCCCAGTTGTGGCTGACCTGATCCCGACCCCACCGGCTGCTCTAGAACATGGCCTGTTGGAGAATCTGTTGTGGCCTCTAGACCCTGCAATCTAACTAGGGGTGGTTATGCACCCCTACCTGGTAAGGTAGGTCGAACCCCGCCGGGAGCCACCTTGCAACGCGTACAAGCCATCTTGTGAAAATAGTGAAACAAGTGTGAATCCAAGACACCAACAACACACAATCTGCACTATTGCGCTACAAAAGAGAAGAATTCCTAAAGACACCCTGTAGCCTTCCAAGATAGTTCACAGATGTCTCCGCACTGATCTGTAGGACACTACTAGATATTTTCTCTGTACAATTGAGACCAGTGAACTTGGTTGTGATACCAACTTGTCACGACCCGACTTCCCGAGTCATGATGGCACCTACTAAAACCCACTAGTAGGTAAGGCGACCCATACCCAGAGCGAGAAGTAGTGAGTATAAGGGTATAACTAAATAGAAAATTTTACTAACAATAAGTAAAGATAGAAATGAAAAGCAAACCAAAAACTATATATAATGGAAACCCTCCCAGAACCTAGAAGTCACGAATACATAGTTGTCTAATAAGATAAATACAAGGCTCAAAAGTGCACCACAACAAGCCATCTGAAAGGCATAGAAAAAGCTAACATATGTACGGAAGTAGGCATGTTGTTCCTGGACGCCAAGTCCTCACCCTCATCTCCGATATCTACAAGCTAAAAAAGACACCACGAATGATTATCACAGGTAGCTGGTAGTAGGATCTGCATCACGAAAAGATGTAGAGTGTAGCATAAGTACAAAAATAAGGTACCCAGTAGGCATCAAAGGTCAACCGAGAAAGAAAGGTGAAAACAATCAGAAAAGATAGAATCTTGATACAAACAGAGGTCAAATCGGATATAAAAAAAGGCACATAAGCATACCGATAGTAAATCTAAGTACAACTATACTAAAATTAACTTGACCCCATAAGCCCATAAGCAACACTCATGCACAAGTTTAACTAAAACCTGAACGAACACCCATAAGCCCGATAGGTACACAAAATTGATAAATCTACAAGACAAAATATTAATCTGAATCGAAGAACATTAATCTAGGCTCCCAGCTCAAGTTACCATAAACCAGTCATCTCCCAGCCTAGCTAGCAAGAGTGACAATCAACCCAACTAGTCAACTCCCAGCCTAGCTAGAAAGAGTGAGAATCAACCCAGGCCACCCAACCAAACAACCTACTCCCAGGTGCATCAACCACCTAGTAAGAAATAGTGCCTGTGTAACACATCGGAATCAAGAAAGGCTAGGAAAGGGTCAAGAGAGAAAGTCACAAGCCAAAAACTGGACCATTAGACCCTCCACGGATCCCTTAACGGGTTGTGAAGGGGACCAAATCCCGTTTTGGTGCTCATGAAGATGTTCCAGAACTTTCCCAAAAAGGGTTCCCCTCCCACCGACCCTTAGACGGCCTGTGGTGAGGATGACGGGCCGTGCAAGTTGTCGTGGAGGAGGTCAAGTAAGTAGGGGTCCTCCCATAGCCATTGGTTAAGGACCACGGGCATCAAAATGTCCTGTGAAGCTTCTCACGGACCGTGAAGTCATCCGTGAAGGGTTTTCATTAGACTCACAGTTTAGGGTCAACTTCAAACGATCATATCTTTTAGCTCAAAACGAAGTAGGTGGCCCATGACCTATCAACTTAGAGATCTCTGAGTCATCTTTCCAACGCCACCGAGTTTGCGTAATTACCACCTCAGAGTAAAACGTTATGCCCGAAATAGTGAAACCCTGTCAAGCAAAAATTCTTCACGACCCGTTTGACGGGCCGTGGTAGTGTATGACGACCTGTTTTGGCCTCCATCATGCCAATTCGGTAGTTTATAGTCAGGGACTTTTGGGTCTTTTGCCCCTATTGTTTTAACTAAATACTATGTTGTTTTTCTTTCTACCCAAAGCCCTATATAATGATTTTAAACCTCCAAATCACCCAAACTAAATTCATTCTCTAAAATTCTGAAAAGAAGATCAAGCTCCTCCTCTCAAATATTTCTCTCTCTAGCAACTAAAGAAGAAAGCTAGGGTTTCAAGATCAAGCCTTCAAATCCTCCATTGCTTCCAAGCTTTTGGCATCAAGGTATGATAGTTTTCATCCATGGAAGCCTTTCCTCCATGGAGTTCCCAAATTCTCCAATTTACAAAGTTAGAATTCCCCAATTGAGTTAGGGTTTCCTTCCATATCATGGGTTCCTTTCAATGTTGGTATATTTGATTGATTTATAAAATTTTATTCATGAATTGAAGTAATTACATGTTTTTAGGTTGATTTCCCATGAACCCATACATAATCCATGTTTTCTAAGCTATGTTGATATAATGTGGGTCTTAAACTATGAAAGATGAATTTATGAAAATATGCATGTCTTGTCTTTATGAAATATATGTAATGAATTTGAAGTTGCATTGACTTTGAAACTATGATGAAGCTTATGAATTATTTAAAGAATGCATGATCATGAAAGTATATTTATGACTCAAAAAATATTATAGATGAGATCGTCTATATGTTCTATGAAGCTTGGCAACCTAACATGAATGACATCTAGATTTGCGCTCAATGCTTTTCAGGCTATTTTCCTAAATTAGGTCTTGATTAGTATGGTATCCGGATATGCCATCAATGATTAGAGAACAAGATTTCAAAACTATTTCCATTAGTATGAGGGGCATTTCTAGCATGAAGTGAATGAGTATGGGCCTTAAGAGTTATTATGAGAAGATCATGGACGGTGAAAGCTTTTCTCACGCATGGTCTAAGGAGCTATCCTACGATGTCTTTAGCTTTGATTGTTTGCTTAATTGTGCCTTTCCGTGGATCATGAGACAAGTTAAGATTAATGACTATTCCGTGGGATTTATGCTTAGCACCGAGAGGATATTGAGATAGAAGCTCTCCCGAGTTGAGGTCAGATTTCTAGTAGCGATCTCTTTATCCCTTACCTATGTGCCCCCATAGGATGATTGTCTAGATAGACATTAGCTAGTGGATCCACAATAGCTAGAAGTTCATGGTCCTTACCTTGGCAAGTAGGACAACCCTTTTCGGTGTGGGAGACACTGGAGATCATGTTATAGCTCACATGGTCTCTATGTCGGTTAAGGCTAATTCCCACAATAATAATGAACTAAGGTTACATCAAGAAGTATCTCACATGAGTTCAAAGACGGTTTTACTTGCATTGATCATGATTTCGTTTTATGTTTTCTAACCCTCTTATCTTATGTTTTGACTTGGTCTTTGCATATCACGAAAATTTCCTTTTTAGCATGATTTCATACTTTTATGCATGGCTATCATACTTAGTACATTTTGTACTAACGCATACTCTTGCCTACATTTTCCCAAATGTAGGGACAGACCTTACAGATTCTCACTTCTGTGGCAAGGGATCTCATATAGAAGTTGGTGAGTCCTCACAGTCTGAGGACCAAGCCTTTATTTCATTATGTCTTTTCATTTTAATTTTGAGACTTGATGTACGGGCTACGCCTCGATAAACTCTTATGTACTAGATGGCTTTGAGACGATGTTTAGACTTTCGCTTTTCTCTATAAAACTTTTATATGTTGAAATTGTCTTTTAAATCTTTTAAACTCTATGATCTTGTATGATGTATGCTAAGTGGCTTGTATGGGGCCTTTCGGGGTCTTGTACGCCATGTCACGTCTAGGGTGTACCTTGGGTCGTGACAACCTCAAGGGAGTTTCAACTCCGTAAAGGATCTCGATATATCTAGGCCACCTAACAAGCCAGCCCACTCCCAGAGGTGACAGCCACCCTGCTAGCAAGAGTGAACAGGGTCGTATTGACTCCAAATAGGATCTCAAGTGGGCTCGAAGCCACCGTGGATCGACGCACACTCTCAATGATATCACAAAAAGCTCCAATCCAGAAACACTCCAATCCCGAGAAAGCATATAACTTCTGGTAATGCCTCCGAGTCACTGAAGTAGGGAGAGAAGACTGGCGGGCCAACAAGCTGCGCAAATGCCTAACGTAAGGCTCATACTATCAGACCCAAGTCTTCTATTCTAGTCTACAAGGGCCTAGTCCGTCTGAGTAGTGATTAACGCTCAGATTACAGCTCTTCCAATTCTAGGTGTAAAAACGATCGTTATTCAGTATAAAACCCAATGAAGAGTTGGGGTTGAACCCACAGGGAGTGGTATAATTGTTCAAATTCAGTTATGAAGTACAAATGTGGTCTAATTGGTTATAGGAATATACATTATCGAAAACATATAAACAAGTCTACGGGGGTGACAACAAATGTCAGATGGGGGGATTGGATTGTCAATTATCATCTAAGAACATAAACCAAAAAAGGGTAAAAAAAAATATAGAGAGGAATTCTCAGGATGTGATCGATTATGGGTTAATTTCGCTATATGGGTAATTGAAATTACTAACAAAATGCTAAACTTCAGTCGGTAGGCTAGAATAAGGGTGTGATAGTTTTCTCTCCAACAACTACCACGATTCAAGTGATTTCTCTCAAAAATAAACAAGCTTAATAATGTAAACAACCCAAAACCTTCACTCATCCACTCTTTTGAGCTAGATGGGTAGAATCGAAATTAGGATTTACTCTTTCGAGCTAAAACCATAGCAACCCAATATCTACTATCATTCTCTCTCAAGCAAGCCCAGAACTCTGTACTAAAATTGCATTTGCAACTACAATTCGTAAATTCATACACAGCTAAGGATTAAACCCACTTAAATTAAGCATTAAAATCAGTAAATAACAATACCCATAAGCTAATTCAGCCCATAATCACATGATCACACCCGAAGAATTGGGGTTTTAGCAAAGCATCATAAAAAGGTAAAAATAGTTACCAACTAGATTAGCCATGAGCTGGGTAAAAGTCTCCAAGCCTTTACAATGCTCCAAATAATTAAGTTCAAAAACCCACTTGCAAATCCTCAAAATTAAGCTTAGAAATCTTCAACGTCTACATTGAAAACTGAAAAACTCAAAGAAAACTCTAACTCTCAAACTTGGGGATCAGAACTGCTCAATTTTCCTTTTGAATTCCAATTTATAGTTACCCACTTTTTGGCCTGAAAGTCCATTCGGCGGAATAAGTTGCACCTCACCAAGTGGTTCGGCGATCCGCCCTTTGCTCCCTTCCATCGCCATTTTGCATTGGTTATCAGCCTCCCAGGTCCTGTAACTTTGGGCGATTAAAGTTGCCATCGCGGATTCATTCAGCGATTCGCCGACTGCCCATTTCTGTCACCAACTTAGTTCTTCCCCAAGGCTGGTACGCTGGAACTTTGGGCGAGATAAAGACCCACTCGGCGGTTCACCGAGTGGTCTTGGCGATCACCAGGATCACTTTTCTTCACTTCTTCAGCGTGTTAGTTCTTTTTCTCCGGTAGTGTTCTTGCCTTGCTCCTTAGCCTGTATTGCTGCAAATCAACACTTTAACATCAGTTTAGAGCATAAATTAGGCATTTTAGGACACTTATACTATCAAAACATAGCCCTAAATGAGTCACAATCTCAAACTCATCAAGCGGCTTCGGGGACATACCAATGTCACAAGGTGCATGGGTCTAAGGCAACACTAGTCTATCCTAGGCTATGGCCAAAAAATTCTCCAAAAATAGGTAATCAAACAAGTAATTCAAATAGCATGCGACAACACATGTACAAACCCAGCTAATCTTGGTACTACTCTCTGAAAAGTGCTAATCAATCCTAAATCATTATTTCTAAAACAAAAGTAAGAATAACTATGTACTCACAACAAATTCACACCAATCATCATGATGTACCAACTCATGCTCAATCTAAACTGAGAGGAAGTCATAGCCTACATGTAGGCCGACCGTGTGCACTCCAATCAAAGGGCTTGAGCTTTTCCCATACGAATTGCCTTTGAACGCTTCTAAACTATCAAGAACAGGATCAGAATGTCATTACAATCGTTTAGACACAGAAATCACCCAAAACAGAGATCGACCAATTTTTAGAGTCAAGCGGGAATCATGGGATCTGTGCTGGAAATTCTTGAACTGACTCCGTCAAAATGTTCTAAACCATGACTTGGCCTTATGTCAAATATAGAACACAATTTGCCGCCTAAAACAGAGGAAACAACAAGACTCGATGAAAACATAAATTAAAGGAAAAGGGGCAACAATTTTCACACAAATATTACCTTAAACGGATTGTCACTGACACAATTAAATAATTCCACCATGTAGCCCCAACAATTATGAGCCTGTGGGACTTTGAATAACAAAAATCAGAGTTAAAATGAAGGAAAAATCGCAAAAATACTAAAAGGTGCCAAGGTTGGCTCGCGACCAACCTTAAATAGAGAGGAACGGTCGATCACTGGTCGCGACCGTGGCATACCAGTCATTCGCGACCATGAGGTCAGGTGAACAGATGGGAGGCCTCAGCTAGACAGCAAAGGGCTTGGGCCTCCAAACTTAAACGGGGTGCCCTGGATTCATCCAGAATATTGTGCATGCAAACGAACTATGCTACCTTATCGGAAACGACATTCTGGACTCAACGGAACCATAAAATTCTCACATGAAGTCATTTAAATAAAAAGTGGGTTCCACACCCAACTTATGAGGTGCGTCGGAATTAGCCTGGAAGCCTCGGGATCTAAATGACAGGTCTCTCTAGACCAAACACAAAATTCTAGAGCTAACCACATTCAGTGAATTCTCATCCGAGCTTGTTCACCCAGAATGTTTACTAAAGTCAAACTTTTGCTTCAACTTGAAAGTTGAAAAGCCTGATCGCACACACTCGCATTGAAAGCCTCGGGAGTAATGCAGACTATGCTACTAGCCTGAAATGACACTTCTAGAGCTGGTGGAATAGTCAGAATTTGATTTTGGGCTCATCTTCTTGAGCATCTGATAAAAAATGACCATTCAAGGTTCAAAGGCTCCGAAAGACTAAAATTCGCATAAAAACAAAATGAATGACCAGGTGATCGGATTGTCATTCTCAGTTAGTAATAAATTACTTGGGGTCGTTAAAGGAAAGCTCTAAACTATGAATAGGAGGCATCAACATAGAAATGACCTGGAGGTCAATACAACAGCCCTGATCGGGTTCGGTGATCTTTACTCAAAAAAATTTTAAAAAATTAATTCCTTATTAAAAATGTCCAAAAAAATATTTATTCCTCATCCAAGAAAACCATAAGAAATTTTTTATTTCTTATAACAAAAAAATTGAAGTTTGTTTATGATCTTCCTGAACTATGTTTGACTAGATTCTTACATTGACAAGATATGTAGACAGCCTTATTTTGAGGTTTGGTCCTACCAAGGAAAAATATAGAAAGTCTTCATCACAAAAATTGGGGCAAAAAATGTTTTTATATTCATTCAAAGTTCAAATAAAAAAGTTTTTCTTCATTGTTTTAAAATCTAGAAAAAAAGAGATAAAAGGTTTGTGTTAAGGCTACGATATTTCTTTACAAGGATTTCTTTTCATTCATTTTATTTTTTTTTAAAAATAAGAAATTCTTGACTTGTTTGGTACGCTTAAGAAAAAAGAAAATTGTTAACCTATTTGGCAAGACAGACCAATTTTCTTCTGACCAATAGACTTCTTTTGGTACCTCTTGATATATTTATGTCATACTTAAGAAATTATCTTGCGTAAAATTAAGGGTAAAATAAATTCAACCACATTGTTTCATATGCATTGTGTGGTGAACTTTAGATATAAAATTTAATGGCATGCCTTTGTTGATCTAGAACTTTGCCCAAATGTCGGTTGAGATGAAATTTTGAGCAACATTTATCTTGGAAAAGGATTGTAGGCCTTCTTTAATCCGATTGTTCCCGTAAAACCTACCAAATGACATTTTATCCATAGAACTCCCATTTCGAACCCGAAACTTTTTTATTTGAATAACCACACCTTATCATATATTCTTGAGTGCATAAATTCTCTATCCCTTGGTTTCATCTCCTAGAGCGCACTATCAATTATTTATATCGTGCCAAAAATCTAAGTTGGGTAAAAAAGTGAGAAGGTCAAATATGTGAAAGTTGGAAAAATACACCGACAATGAAAAGCTAGAATGAAAAAAATGAAAAAAAAAACTCCAGCAAAAATGAAGGAAAATGAGAAGAAAGAAAAACAAGAAAATATGAGGAGAAGCTTCCAAGAAAACAAATGTTGAATGCGAAAATGAAAAACATTAGAGAGCATAGTGCAATTTTTAAGGAGAAAATAGTCACTTTATCCCAAATGAATATCCTACATTTCCCTAAGTCCACATTATAAACCAATGAAAAGTCCTATTTGATCCCATTTTTGGTGTTCTCACATTAGTGGATACTTACATGAGGGACAAGCATATGGTATCTCAATCTCATACATTGAACATATTTCTGACTGTGAGTGACTTTTAAAATGTTCTACGATCTAAATTATTCTATAGTTTGTGAAGAAGGACTTTATTTGTGGTAAGGACACTTGAAACGTGAGGATACAAATAGTTCTACTTTCCTAATTGATTCAAGATGAACAAATCTTATAAATGCTTAAGTATGTTTGAGGTACCATTTGAAACTATAGGGATTACTCAGAGTTGACCTCATATTTGTCTGAAAGTAGTTGAATGTGGTTCATATGCATAATACTAGTTGTTCGTACCAACTAAAGTCAAGACATTTTCAACCATGAACTGATTCATTTCACAAAAGATGTCTTTTGTAAAAGAACAAGAAAATGAAAAACAATTTTTAATTTATATGAACTACGTTTAATCTGATTCTTGTTATGGCAAGATACGTAGGCCGTCCTACAGTAGGCCTCGGTCTCACCAAAACAGGTTTTATATCCTGGAAAGATCAAAGTTGTGGTAATTTTTAAAAAAATTCAAAAAAAAAAGATAGATTAAAGAGAGTTTCAAAGTTCCTCAGTTTCAAAACTTGGGGCATATTTTATTTTTTATAAAAATAAAACAAAAAGAAAATCACTCTCATTTCTAGGGAACAAACACCCTAGTTGCATTTTGACATTAGAGAAAAAATACCATAGATACTTTAATATTATTATTTTCTCCTAGATGAACACTTCCTAGTCTGAAACATTACTTTTTTACTTTCTCGTAGGATAAGTACACTTCCTAGTCTGAGACCGTTATTTTTTATTTTCTCCTAGGATAAATACTTCATATTCTGAGACGTTACTTTGTATTTTCTACTAGGATAAAAAATGTCTAGTCTGAGACCATTATTTTTTATTTTCTCCAAGGATAAACACTTCTTAGTCTGAGACAGTTACTTTTCATTTTCTCCTAGGATAAACACTTCCTAGTCTGAAACCATTATTTTTTATTTTCTCCTATGATAAACACTTCCTAGTCTGAGAAATCTATTTTTATTTTCTTCTAGCATAAACACTTCCTAGTCGGAGAGGCTTATTTTTATTTTCTCCAAGGATAAACACTTCATAGTCTGAGACGTTATTTTTTATTTTCTCCTAGACTAAAAACTTCCTAGTCTGAGACGTTATATTTTATTTTTTTCTTCTAGGATAAACACTTCATGATCTGAAACAGTTATTTTTTTTATTTTTTTTTCTTATGATAAACACTTCCTAGTCTAAGACTTTTATTTTTCATTTTCTCCTAGAATAAAGACTTCCTAGTCTGAGACAATTATTTTTCATTTTCTCCTAGTATAAAAACTTTCTAGTCTGAGACCGTTATTTTTTGTTTACTCCTAAGATAAACACTTTCTAGTCTCAGATTTTTTTTTAATTTTCTCCTAGGGTAAACACTTCCTAGTTAGAATCATTAATTTATTTTATCCTCTCATAACCACTTCCTAGTCTGAGATTTTATTATTTATTTTTTCCTAGGTTAAACACCTCCTAGTCTGAGACCGTTATTTTTTATTTTTTTCTAGTATAACTACCTCCGATTCTCAAACCGTTATTTTTCATTTTCTCCTAGGATAAACACTTCCTAGTATGAGACCTTTATTTTGTTTTATTCAAAGATGTGGCTACACACCTTGACCAAATTAATTTTCATTACTAACTTTCATTACTTCAAACCAAGACGTGTTAGTACAAAAATATTAGGTCTTATGCACCCACAATAAGAAGACAATTATGCCCCTAAGGCGGTGTATGTCAAGACCAAGAATGTGGTGATGCATCTAGGTTCAGACCAATAAAAGTTCAATAATTAAAATACGAGCAAACAATGGCCTGCAGAACCAATTTATCCAAAATGGTTTAAAATAAGTAAAATTCAATAATGACGACCATGGTAAAACCACGGGACTCGAGGGGTGCTTAATAACTTCCCCTCAGTCAAAAGATTTCTTTACCCAAATATCTAGTTCGCAGACCATAATACAGAGTCATTTAATTTTTATTAGGGATTAAAACGACAACGTGACTTGGAAAACCATAACTCTATTCTAAGTGGAGATTTATGAGAAATAATAAAATCTCTAATCAATGTTGTCACTTAAATTGGAAAAACCCTTTCACCAGTTGAAAAAGGGGTGTGACAATATCAAGAAAAAATAACACAATTAAAGATTAAAGAGATGGGGTAAATTTTATCTTGAATTAACACTCCTCGACAATCCATAATCACGCCAAAACGTATCCCCAATGTTCTTGATCACTTAAGGCTTCGAATCACCCAAATAATATTCTAAATCCTCCCACAATTGTAATTTGATATTTAAGGACTAAGGCGTATCGGGTGTCTCCACAAATGCAGCCATGAGGGCTCGTGATAGTGGAGGTCAACAAAAATGGCCTTTGCGAACATGGAGAGCAATGTGCCAGATCTCTGTGAATGCAGCAAAGGGCACACGATCTCAATGGGTGAATTCCCAAAGCATCGCAAATGTGGCTGGCCTCGCGACCGCAGAGACCAAACCCACTAGCCTCCACAAATGTGTCCCATTGCTCATGAATGTGAAGGTCATTTTATGCCTGCACCAGCTGATGTCAATAAACTTGTTTTGGAAAATATCAAATTCTCCGATTGGATGATCGTTATTGATTCAGAACCCCGTGCGCACAAATGAAATATGCTACTGCAACAAATTATATATTCTAAAGCCAATGGAGAAGCTTAAACATCTAATCGAGGTCAGCTAGGGTAAAATTGAGTCCCACACCTAAGCTCTATTGTATGCTAAGTTCCACTAGGGGCATAAGGGTTGGCTTGGAGACCTCGAGATCGGCAAAAAGGTCCTTTAGACCAAACTTGATGTTTCAGAGTTTACAGAACCATCACAATTACATTTGAAGCCGTCTTCCTAAATTTTTTACCAAAGATAGCCATTCTAGTTCAAAATACTCTAAAATACGGAAACTTGCACAAAAATCAAATGAACGACCAGATGACCGAGCTGTTAGTCCGAGCAAGTCATAAATTTCTTGGGGTCGCTATAAGAATGCTCTAAGCAATGAAAAGAAGTAATTTATACAGAAATTACCTAGAGGTTCATTTGAAGTAGTGATACCATCTTAATCAATGCCACTAATAGCAATATCACCGACGTAAACAACAAAATAAATACACAGATTTGGTGCAAAATGCCTAATAAACACAAAGTGATAAGCTCCACTTTGTGCCAATTCAAACTACTAATTTTTAGTGCTGAACTTTCTAAACTAGGATCGAGGAGACTATTTTAGACCATAGAGTGACCTGTATAATTTACATATTATTGTACTGCATATAGATCTCCTACTAAATATTGACATACATAAAATCATTCTTAATGTCCAACTGATGAAGTGGCCAATGAAAAAATTCAACCATAGATAGAAAAAGGTGGACATATGCTATTTTAGCCACAAAAGAAAAAGTTTCACTATAATCTAGCTCAAATATCACAGTATAACCTTTGGAAACAAGGCATATTTTAAGGTGTTCAACCTGCCTTTTTGACCAATTTTTACTGAATTAACCCAATGGCAACCAACCTAACCTTTTTGAAATGCAATCTGTTGGCTAGGAGGATGCAAATCCGTAGTAGAGAAGATCTAGTTTATGGCATGAATCATCAGAGATTAGTGATTGATACAGACGATGATGATAAGTCACAATTGGTGGTACTACAACTAGAGATGTACCAATAACCATAGTTTCCTTAAAAGTTGTCACAAATAATATTTGAGGTACTGGTTAGACCTCAAAGACATCTTCATGATCAAAAGAGGCATATTAAGGTTGAGACTCAAAGAATGTGACATCATCAGACATAAGGTATCAACGAAGACTAAGTTAATAGCAACGGTACCCTTTTTGAACTAATGAGTAACCAAGAAGGACACATTCAAGAGCCCAAGAGTTTATTTTATATTTACATGGGACTAGGTTAAGAACAAAACATGTGCTTCCAAAGACATGATGAGGATAGAGAAGAGATATGACTAAGGATCCAATATGGAATGTGGAACTTGATTATGAATAGAAGATAAGGACATTTTATTAATTAAATAACAAGATGCAATGACTATATCACTCAAAAAATGTTGTTGAACATTGGATTTATTGAGAAGAGCACGAGAAGTCTTAGTGAGAAACCAATTCTTTCTTTTTGTCGCACCATTCTTCTTAGGGGTGTACAAAAAGATGTCTGCTTAATTATTCCTTGGTGAGTCATAAACTCTTGAAATTCAGAGGATATGTATTTTAAGACATTATCACTAAGAAAAGTACAAATAAAAACACCAAATTGATTTTGTAGTTTAGCAAAAAAAAATTGAATATAAAAAATAACTCAGTAGAATCTTTCATTAAGATAACCCATGTACATCTTGAATAATGAACAATGAAACTAACAAATCCTAGAGTTTAATTGACCCCACTAGGAACCCAAATATTATAATGAACTACCGAAAAATTAGACTCTGAATGACCCTCAATACAAAGTGAAAATGTAGCACATATGTGTTTCCCAAGTTAAAACAACTCAAAATCTGATGTGGAGAAACTAAACTAAATAGAGATCATCTTTTTCATCTTGGATATACTCAGATGTCCCAAATATTTATGAATTAGGTTAGATGGATCTGTAACGGAGTATGCTATAGAGGTATTTGAAGATGTAAGATAGTATAGGACTTTGATAGACTCAGATGTCCCAAACATTTGTGAATTGTGTATGGAGGATGTATAACGTTTCATGCATTCAAGAAATTTGTAGACGTAAGATAGTAAAAGCCTTGTGATTCATGTCGTGTGCCAATCATCTATCTCGTAGTGCTGTCCTGTATGAGAAAAATCCCGAAAATTGTTATGCTACAATGTAGGGCATGCATCAAATGGCTAACAGATGCCAGATTAAAAGGAGAACCAAGGCCATACAGGATAGAGTCTTGAGTGTCTTAATATAGGGGTTTGGCTTTACCAACCTTTTTCGGATTAGTTTGGATTCCACTGACTAACCTATTAGCTAAAAGAGATTGTGAATAAACAATATCATACATAAGTGATTTGTCACCAAAAATATGATATGAAGTTG
The DNA here is from genome assembly GCA_029582245.1 of Solanum etuberosum. Classification (NCBI taxonomy): domain Eukaryota; kingdom Viridiplantae; phylum Streptophyta; class Magnoliopsida; order Solanales; family Solanaceae; genus Solanum; species Solanum etuberosum. Next base: position 1,022 of record JAJONR010006775.1, on the reverse strand, counting down.
CTCATTATATTTCTTTAGAACAATAGGATCATAAGTTGGTGGTGGACCATGTGAAATATAACATATGCCACGAATGTATCCAAGATTTTGAAAATAACAATACTTGGGTCGAGGTTTCCAAAATTTCCCTTCCCCTCATCGATTCTCCATAGATTGATATGTTCATTTTCTATGGATTGAGATGTGAGAACAGCGGAGTCAACAGTTGATGATGAAACTACTTTGTGACTAATAGGTGCAACAAGAAAAAGTAGAAAAAAGAACAATTTACCTGTTTTAGGAACTATAGTACTAGCTAAAACTCTATTATGCAATTTACCATGGTTAGTAGGAAGTCTAGTAAGTATGAGAAGTAGATTTTTTTTCATGTGCTCTTATTGTTTTGCAACGTTCATAGTAATTGTTTCTTTAAGTTGGTCATCCGAGATATCACATCATTGAATCAATATAGGTCATTAGTTTATAGAGCAAGAGCCTTTTACCAAACTGAATAACATCTCTAGAATGAGCAAAACAAGGAAATCAACTTGGAAGCAATAGAGTGTCATCGGAGACTACATAATTGAGCATCAATTTTCTTCAATTGTGTTTTAGCTTTTGCATCTTCCTCATTGTCCTTTCCTTTTCATCTACTACACAAACATTATTCATTAATTAATCTTAGACACCTTGATTCTTGCACCACAACTCAATCGAGGAAGCCCAAGTAAATGGCACATAGTACAAAAAATAATAGAACTAGATGAAATGCTAGATACAAAAAAGAAGTTACAATCCTTCTTAGGGTTAGTAAACCAAGTACGAGAATATGTACCCAAGCTAGCAGAAAATCTAAAACCATTACAAAAAAAATTAAAGAAAGATATAGAATATCACTTTGACGAAACAGATAAAGATTACATAAAAAAGATAAAAGAAATGTGTAAACAACTACCAAAACTTTACTTTCCAAATGAAGATAGACAGTTTATATACATAGTAGAAACTGATTCTAGTGACCACAGCTATGGTGGAGTACTAAA
>JAJONR010006774.1:0-31608 GCA_029582245.1 Solanum etuberosum | reverse complement strand
CAATGGATGAATTGAGACTTGACCTTGATCCTAGCTTGAATCCTTTCTTCTTCATCAAATTTTAGAAAGAGAAATATTTTGGAGAGGAAGAACTTTGAAGGAAACCCTAACTCAATTGGGAATTTCTATCTTTGAAAATAGAGGAATTTGGAAATTCCATAAATGGAAGGAATCCATGGATGAAAACTATCATACCTCAAGGACAAATGCTTATATTCAATGGATGAATTGAGACTTGACCTTGATCCTAGCTTGAATCCTTTCTTCTTCATCAAATTTTAGAAAGAGAAATATTTTGGAGAGGAAGAACTTTGAAGGAAACCCTAACTCAATTGGGAATTTCTATCTTTGAAAATAGAGGAATTTGGAAATTCCATAAATGGAAGGAATCCATGGATGAAAACTATCATACCTCAAGGACAAATGCTTATATTCAATGGATGAATTGAGACTTGACCTTGATCCTAGCTTGAATCCTTTCTTCTTCATCAAATTTTAGAAAGAGAAATATTTTGGAGAGGAAGAACTTTGAAGGAAACCCTAACTCAATTGGGAATTTCTATCTTTGAAAATAGAGGAATTTGGAAATTCCATAAATGGAAGGAATCCATGGATGAAAACTATCATACCTCAAGGACAAATGCTTATATTCAATGGATGAATTGAGACTTGACCTTGATCCTAGCTTGAATCCTTTCTTCTTCATCAAATTTTAGAAAGAGAAATATTTTGGAGAGGAAGAACTTTGATTATCTTTTGGGTTTTTGAAGTAATGACTTGAATGGGTGAGTTTTTGGGTTAAAATCACTTATATAGGTGTCCTAGGCTTGGGTAAAATGACATAGTATTAATACTATTAAATATGTAAAAGATACAAAAAGCCCTGAACTAAAAACTACAGAACCACCACCACGTCTGGCTTCACGAGCCGTGGTGGCTCTCACGAACCGTGGTGGCAGCCGTGGTCCCTTGACCACTGGCTTGGCTTGCCACCACTTAGCCCCTCAAACCCAACTCATGTTCACGACCTCTCCCATGGCCCGTAGAGGCCTTCACGAGCCGTCAAGTGGCTCGTGGGGAGGGTCTCCATTTGGGAAGCTTTGGGGGGCTCATTGCCTTACCTCCACGGGCACCACCACGAGCCGTGGTGCCCTTCACGGTCAGTGAACCTCTTCGTGGAGGGTGCCAAGGCCAAATTTTTGGTGTGTGACCCCTCACTTGGACCCTTTCTTAGGATACTAAATTCTGAGGTGTTACATTATCAATATCCTTTACATGAACCATGTGGTATATACAACCTTTAGCAATCAACGTTTGAGCCCTAAGGTATGAAATAAACTTACCCTTGGGAGTGGCTGCATTAGTTTTCGAGCCCTAGGTATGAAATAAACCTACACTTATGCGTGGCTGCATTACCTTTCCACTCAAGGAAAGGCTCACCAGCAAAGTCAAATCTGAAAATCTTTGCACGATAATGAATATTAGCATTGCAAGATGCCAACCAATTCATACCCATAATAACATCGAAATCTAGAATAATCAACTCAACTAAATCAACTGAGGTTGGACGATCATTAATTAACATTGTACAACCTCGATAGACACGACTAGCTAAAATAGAGTCGCCAACTGGCGTAGATACCTCAACTGGTTGTGGCAACAACTCAAATTTTATGTCAAGCTTACTAACCATAAATGGAGTAATATATGAAAATATAGAGCCAGGGTCTATCAATGCGTAAACAACTTGAAAAGATATCGTCAATATACCTGTGACAACATCAGGGGATGCCTCTGAATCTTGTCGGCCTGTGAGTGCATAAAAGCAGTTCTTTCCACCGCTCAAACCTAATGTATCTCCTCCACCTCTCCCTCTACCACAACACTGAGTAGACTGTGGTCCTACTCATGGGGCACGGACTGAGAGCGAAGAGGCTGTTATGGATCCTGAAGGGTGAGCTTGCTCACCTTTGCTCAACCTCGAGCACCGACTAATAAAATGTCCCGTCTGCCCACAATGATAACATGCATCTGAACCCTGTCTACACTACCCAGTGTGCGGCTTACCACACTGTGTACATAGTGGAGTGGGATGTCCTATCTGTAAGGAACTCTCCTGTCGACAACCCTCAGGCTAGCCTGAGCTCTGACCTGGTCCTGACTGACTATAACGATCAAACCGCCGTCTCTGCACCTATGGTGAGACACTACCTGCTGGCCAAAGTGATATCGATGAAATGGGGGCCTAAAATCACTATGTGGCTCCCTATAAGACCCTATAGTACGGGACCTCTTACTCTCCTCCCTATCCCTACAGGTATCACGAATCCGTCGAGAAAGGTCCTTTATAGTCTGAGCGAAGGCCTCTATGCGGGAAATATCTACATCATCCAATAGGGATGCTACCTTGCAATCTCTGATCACATGATCTGCCAGACCATCCATATAATGATGAACTCTGGCTCTCATGGTACGTACAATTTTTGGTGCATATCTCGCCAAAGAATTAAACCTATAGCTATAATCCCTGACACACATGTTCCCTTGCTTCAGAGTGATAAACTGGTCAAGACGGGCCTCACGAACCTCCCGTGGAAAATAGTGGGCTAGAAAGGCCTCAGAGAAGTCATCCCACTCTGCTGGTGGAGCATCTGGTCCTCTAGATCTCTCCCATGCCTCATACTCAAGGATAGCAACATCACGTAGCCGAAAAGAAACAAACTCCACAGCCCCTGTGACGGAGGCATGCATCACCCTCAATATTCTATTTATATGGTCTATAAAGTCCTGGGGATCCTCAGTAGAACTAGATCCCGTAAATAATAGAGGGTCCAAGTGAAGAAACTATCGTACCTCTGAGCTTTCTGACCGATCTCTCCGAGTATCTACTCCTGAATCTAGTTATCGCTAATCAATAGAAACCATCCTAGTCAAAAATGGAACTGCCTCCCTCATCCCCTACTCCTAGCCTCTCGTGGAGGAACAATAGGTACTAGAGGTCCTGTGTCCCTAGATTTCTAAGGTACCAATGGAACTTGTGGGGCTCGGAGTACTACATCTATTCGGGCATCAATAGGTGTCGGGAGGCTGGTCATAGGGGTACTGGAGATTCACTTTGTGCCTCTAAAGGAAATCTATCCCTTTGACCCTGTGGGAAACGACTAGTACCTTCCCTTGATCCATACCTATCTCTCGATGTGCCATCTCCAGAGCGAGTGTAGCTTGTTAGATAAGATACATAAAGCATGATTTATATTTTATGGGTTAAAACGTTGAATAAGGCGACATACCATATTTTTGACCCGACCCGGTTCGAAATCCGGATTCATCCCAGGCAGTCCGTAGTACAACCCTCATAACTTTTTACTCCGATGTCGGTTGGATAAGAGGTTTTCTGCATTGTAAACTAGACTCATAGACCTTCGATTAGATAGGTCATGGGCATTGTAAATATTTATATATTGGGATAAAAAATCCAAGACATTTGACACAAATTTAAGAAAATATTATTAGAGAAACTTCGATAACTTTTGCCACCTTAGTTTCACTAATTTTCTTAACTTCAAAACTTAACATACGGTCCTTGTGCTATTATCATACATTGTAAAACACTATTATTAGCATGTTAGATACTCATAGGCTTATCCCCAAAATATGAGATATTTTAAACCTTTCAAACGGGCGAAGTGCTACCCGAGCTATTTCTTTAATCCTTAAATTTGTTTGAGGGGTCCCTTTGACCTAAAACTTTAGTTTAGTTCCTTGATATTTCCACCCATTTGCAATCTTAATCTCAAATGTACTATATCAATTCATATACACCTCATATAACCATGTCATACTACGCCACATATGTTATGCAAGAATAGAGAAAAAAGTACGGGATCTTACAAATTTCAATCCAAACAATCAATTTACTATCTAATTCGTACCTAGAACCAAATATTCAATACCTCATATATATGAAATTACGCCCACCCCTAAACAAATATCGAATAATTAAATTTTAGGCCAATTACAATTATTACTTTTAGTTATATGGTCTCTTTACGAGAGATCCTTATTTTATATATACACACACACAACCACATATATATATGTGTGTGTGTAATTTTTATTTTTATATATACGATATCTTAAAAAGATATTTTTTTTCTATTCATGATTTTGTAAATAGCCAAGATATTTTACTTTCTGAATTTATTATTTCTATCTTGAACCCCCCCCCCCTTCCCCCTCCCCCCAAGAAATAAAAAAGAATAACATAATTATAACTATAGACTTTCAATCTTGGTACAAAGACTACATATTTTTCAATAAATATTTCATTCATGGACTAAATATGCATATTAGATAAAAAAAATATTTTTTTTCAATTGTAACAACATGAGTATCTAATAATCATAAGTACGCTTCCAATCTAGGTTCAAGAGAAATGACAAAAACTTGCTAGAATAAAAAAATAAAGCTACAAGGTTAAGTTTGTATATATAATTTTGCTTGACTTGATTGGTGCTGCTGGCGTGTGATCTAGACTCTGTCGTGGGTCAGGACCCCAGGAACCGAACGATGTGAAGATCCTGGGCTACGTGGACCATATGCAACTTTGAAATTTTTTGAACCACCAAAAAATGTTGTAAGATATTTTCACCTTTTGTTGTTAAACTCTCATATGGTCGAATAGCTTGAACCATTTTTTCAGTGCCAGAAAGGAAGAAAGCAAGAAAAACAAAAGCGGAAAAGAGTTTCATGTTTGTTGAATTGACACTTACTCTTTTTTGTCATTGATGATTGGTCCTTAAAAGATTTAGTACAAAGTTTGTGTATACTTTCTTGTATTTATGTTAATTAAATGCAACAAAGTTTAGATCCTATGAAAATTAATGAATATCTGATGCCTATTATTATCAAGCTCTAGTGTTGACCTATTTTATTTAATACATTTTTCTTATTTATACTTGTGTAAAATAAGAAACTGAACTGAATTTGGATGGATTATAATGAAATAATTGCAATCATCCATGTGAATATAGGTAAAAATAGACTCACGCTCCGTAGGTGGACCCACGCCCCGTAGGTGGACCCACGCTCCGTGGAAAGGGGTCGTGGGTCAAGACCCCAATTGAGGAGTTGCAGGCCACCACCCACGGAGGTGCAGCACGCCCCGTAGACCCACCCACGGTCTGTGGGTCGGCGTCTCGTGGGTGGGGGCAGTTTTGGTCTTTAAGTTTTTAAGTTAGGGGTTAAGGGAATATTCTAGAATTAATTAGTTATTAAGTAGGGTCATTTTATTATTAATTAGGCCACCTATATAAACCTATTAGACCCCTAAACTAAGTCATCTAATTCATTATTTTAGATTCACCAAAGAACCCAATTCCCTTCCAGAAATCCTCTCTCTAGAAAGTGAAGAAGAAGAAGAAGAAGAAGAAGAGAAGAAATCTAGGTCAAATTCCTCCATTGTTGCAAGCTATTGTGAGGGCTTTGAATCAAGGTATGTTATCTTATTCATCTATGGATTCTTACATCCATAGATCCCCCCTAGATTTCCCCCAATTGTGAAGAAAATCCCCAATTCTAGCTAGGGTTTCTTCCTATATTGTGGGTAGCGTTGAGTATGATTCCAATTGAGTGGATAATACTTGTTTATGATTGTTTTAGTATTGAATCATGATATATTGATGATATTACATGTTTTTCATGGCTAACCCTAGTTTAATTGATGAATTTGAAGAATGTGGGTTTGTGCCTTGCGAAGTGAAATTGAAGACTTAGAATTGATCTTCTATAATTGATGCTAGGCGTAGTAATTGTTCAAGATTAAAAGCAAGTAGACATGAATTGAATTAGATTATAGTATATGTCATGGATCATGACTAGTAAAGCTTGATATTGAACCTTTATGATGGATTATGACTAGAATTGCTTAAAGATGAATCTTGTGACTACAATATTTGTAATTTAGGTATGTATGATGATTGTAAGAAGTAAAGATTTGAGAATAGGGGTTGTAGTCATGAATGTTAACTTCTAGGGTTTTAAGGTAAATCTAATAAGATGGATTATGCATGTTTGGACTTGAGAGTAAAGTCTATATGAGAATAGGAGATTAATGACTAGAATTATGGTGGAAGATCTTTACCCACCTAATCTACCTCATGAATGTTTGAATGTATGAGGTAATAGAATCACATGAGTTAGGATGATTTCCATGTCTAGTGTTTGAACCCTAAGGGTGATGATTGAAAGTAAGTGTTGAACCTCAAGGAGGTGAAGTATGAGATTATGCTTGTAGTACTTCAACTACTTGAATTATGATTATATTCATGTCTAATGTTGTCATTCTAGATGTGTTGATTTGATATGAGCTTTGGCCTTGAAAGGGCAAGATATGATAGTATGCATGTTTTATGCAAGATTAGTACATGCTTAAGAACACTTTTAGAGTAAAGTGAATATGCTCATGACCTAGTAGTAGTGTTGTTGAAAGGTTAGCCTCATATACACACTTATGTATGAATATGATATGATGTGAAAGGTTTGTCACATGTAGTGATTCTAAGGTTGGAAGACTAGTCTCACCTATTGAATCTAAGAGCTTTATTATGAGTTATGTTGGATTGAGTGTCAAGACATTCTTCCATAAATATGAAATTAAGTCAAGACTTAATATGAACTCAATGGGAATTATGCTTAGCACCGAGTGGATATGAATATGAGATGGAAGTTTATATGCTAGTTGAGTCCGGCTTCCCAATGAAAGCTTTTATACTAGTTGAGTCCGGCTTTCCAAATGGGTTCCTTCTACCATAGTTGAGTCCGGGTTTCTAGTAGCAATCTCCTTATCCCATAAACTATGTGCCCTCATAGGTTACTTAGCTATTGGATCCACCTAAGCTAAGAGTTTGGTCCTACCCTCGGCAAGTAGCACAACCCTTTTTCGGTGTGGGGTAGACACCGGATTCCATGTTTAGCTCACATGGTCTATGTCGGTTAAGGCTAATTCCCAAAACTAGAATATGGGGTCTTATTCATACATTGCACAAGTATGCTTTAAGGTTATTTGTGAGATAGTTCTCTTATGATATGAAGGTCTAAGTAGTGACCATGTAATGATTATGTGATATCTCCTATGCTATTGGATTATGCCTTATGTTGATTTATGCTCATGTTATGCCTATTTTGGAGACTATGCTTGTGACTATATTATTGTCTCTTATGCTTATTGTTTATGTTTCATGAAGTATCTTGATTATGCCATATGACTTATGTCGACTAACCCTTGTGTTATGCTCTTATGATGTTATGCTAGCTAACATATTTAGTACATTTTTTACTAACGCATACTCTTGCCTACATTCTTATCAAATGTAGGGTTTGGCGATATTGAGTTCCATTTTGGAGGATAGGTTTCTAAGAAGCAAAGGAGTTGAAGATTTGGTGAGTCCTCATAGCTTCGAGGATGTGATCACCTTTCCCCTTTATGTCATTTTCTTTATGTTTTAGACTTTTGTATAGGCTGCATCCCAAAGTTTTATTCAAGTCAAGTTTAGATGGTTTGAGACAAAGTGTAGTAAGACTTCCGCTTGCGTTTTATAAAGACTTCAATTGTATGGATAAAGTTTTTAAAATTTCCGTACTTTTCTATTATCTTATATTATGATATACTAAGGGCTTGTATGAAACCCTCGGAGTTGGGTACGCCATGTTACATCTAGGGTGTACCCCTGGGTCGTGACACTAAAAGCATGCTCAACACAATATCATGAAGCCTCTATGCAATTTACTCTCAAAAAGCATAGCTAATGCATGTTCATCAATTCATCTCATGATGTCTATAGGCAACTCATACTCAATGCACAACAATATGAGGAAAATCAATCATATAAACTCATTTTCTTTCAAAACACAAGTTTTCATGAACATGCATAATCATAAGGAAATCATGGAAACACATAAAACACATGACTCTCAAAACAATCACAACGCAAGAGGAACTCATTACCTCAAGCTAGAATACGAGTAGAAGGAAAGAGATGAGGATATCGGGACATCATATCGGACTCGGCCTCCCAAGTAGCACCCTCAACTAATTGATTCCTCCACAACACCTTCACGAAAGCTATTTCCTTGTTTCTCAATATCTTAACTTGCCGGTCTAGGATCTCAACCGAAACTTCCTCATATGAGAGGCTCTCATCAACCCCCAACCCTTCTAGGAAAACTATGGATGTCGGATCTCCAACACACTTCTTAAGCATAGAGACATGGAAAATGGGATGCACGGTTGCCAACTAATTTGGCAAATCTAACTCATAAGCAACCTTACCTACACGCCTGGAAATTTGATATGGGCCTACATACCGGGGACTAAGCTTCCCCTTCTTACCAAACCTCATTACACCCTTCATGGGTGAGATTTTGAAGTAAGCCCAATCGTTAACATCAAACTCTAGATCCCTTCTTCTCACATCGGCATAAGACTTTTGCCGACTTTGAGCCATTCTCAACCTCCCTCTAATGAGTCAAACTTTCTCACTAGCCTCATGAACTAGCTCGGGACCTATTAGGGAAACTTCACCCACCTCAAACAATCCTATGGGGGATCTACACCTCCTACCATACAAGGCCTCAAATGGAGCCATGTCGATACTTGAGTGATAATTGTTGTTGTAAGCAAACTCAATCAATGGCAAATGGTCATCCCAATTGTCCTTAAAATCGATCACACAAGCCCTTAACATATCTTCCAAAGTTTGGATCATACGCTCCGCTTGACCATCGGTTTGGAGATGAAAAGTTGTGCTAAGCTTAACCTTAGTACCAAGCCCCTTTTGGAATGACTTTCAAAACTGAGAAGTGAATTGGGTACCACGATCGGAAATAATGGACAAAGGCACTCCATGTACCCTTACCATTTCTCTTAAGTACAGCTTGGCATAGTCCTCCGCTGACGCCACATCTTAAGAGCAAACACCACTGCTTCCTATTCGAGATCATGAGTCGGATAATTCCTCTCATGGATTTTCAGCTGCCTAGAGGCATAGGCTATAACCTTACCATTCTGCATCAGCACACAACCAAGTCCAAATCTGGACGCATTGCAGTATACAATAAAACCTTATGTTCCCTCTTGTAGGGTTAATACTGGAGCAGTAGTCAATCAAGTTTTCAATTCTTGAAAGCTTTCCTTACAAGCCTCAAACCATTTAAACTTGGCCTTCTTCTGGGTCAACTTAGTCAATGGGAATGAAATAGATGAAAATCCTTCTACAAACCTTCTATAAGAGCCTGCCAAACCCAAGAAACTTCTTATGTCAGTCGGGGATGTGGGTCTAGGCCAATTCTTCACTGCCTCTATTTTCTGAGAATCAACTCGAATACCTTCACCAGCCACAATGTGGCCTAAGAACGCCACTGATTCAAGCTAAAATTCACACTTTGAAAACATGGCAAATAACTCCCGATCCTTAAGAGTTTGGAGGACTATTCTAAGATGACTGGCATGATCCTCCTCGTTTCTAGAGTAGATCAAGATATCATCGATGAATACAATAACAAACATATCCATATATTTCTTAAATACTCTATTCATGAGATTTATGAATGTTGCAGGAGCTTTAGTTAAACCGAAGGACATGACAAGGAACTCATAATGACCGTAACGGGTCCTGAAAGTTGTCTTCGGGATGTCAGTTTCTCTCACTTTCAACTGATGACAGCCAGATCTAAGGTCTATCTTAGAGAAGCAAGTGGCACTCTTAAGTTGGTCGAAAAGGTCATCAATTCTTGGAAGGGGATACTTAGTCTTTATGGTGACCTTGTTCAAATGGTGGTAATCGATACACATCCTAAGGGAACCATCCTTTTTTCGCATGAATAAGACCGGAGCGCCCCAAGGTGATACACTTGGTCGGATGAAGCCCTTATCAAGGAGATCTTTCAACTGTTCTTTTAACTCTTTTAACTCAGCTGGAGCCATTTTGTATGGTGGAATAGAGATGGGTTGAGTATCAAGAAGGACATCAATTCCAAAGTCTATCTCTCTTTCGGGAGGGACTCCAGGAAGATCTTCGGGAAAAACTTTTGGGAACTCATTTACGACTGGGATTGACTGAAGAGATGGTGTCTTAACATTATAGTCACTAACTCTGACTAAGTGGTAGATGCACCCCTTGGAGAGTAACTTCCTAGCCTTAAGGTATGAGATGAAACGACCCTTAGGAACTATTGGATAACTCTTCCATTCTAAGACTGACTCATTAGGGAACTGAAACCTGACCACTCGAGTTCTACAATCGACCAAGGCATAACAAGCATAAAGCCAGTCCATGCATAGAATGACATCAAAATCCACCATGTCTAATTCAACTAAATCAGCCATGGTAACTTTGTGATGAATGGAGATGGTACAATCACGATAGACTCTTTCTGCTAAAATTGACTCACAAAGAGGTGTAGAAACATTGGATGGCTAAAGAAGTTGTTTGGGACAGGTTCCAAACCTCATGTCTACATAAGGAGTTACAAAAGATAAACTCACACATAGATCAAGTAAGGCATAAACATCAAGAGAAAAGACTTTAAGCATACCAGTAACAACATTAGGTGAGTTCTCCTGATCCTGGGGACTAGCCATAGCATACAGACGATTTGTACCCCCGCTTGTTCCTGAAGTAGCACTTTTTTGGGCAGCCCTTATTGCTGGAGCTGCTAAAGAAGATTGGGCTCTATTACTCCCATTAACTTTCCTCCCCTTTGGGCAATCTCTCAGAAAGTGACCCATTTGACCACACTTAAAACAACCATTTGTGCCATCACGACACTCTCATGTGTGGGTCCTACCACACTTAGCACAAGGTGGGATCCAAAACCCCTGTGCCATACTTCCCTGAGACTGAGGACCCTGAACTTGGAAATTTTGAGAATTTTGGATCCGGTGATCATTTCTGTTTCTGGGTGCAGGTGCACTAGCTGATGATGGAGCAGGTCCAAATGACCTCTGTTGAAAACATGATAGATTTCCATTCCCGGTATTCTGCTGGTCGGACTCATAGTTTGTTGTCTTGACCCTCCTACTTCGATACTCTTCCCTATCCTTCAGCTTATCCTCCTCCACCTGTTGCACATGAATCATAAGCCTAGTTGTGTACATGTCTCCTATTAACATAGCCACCTTACCTTTCTTATTTGATAAACGAGAGAGTCCCGACACGAACAAGCTTATTCTACTCCTCATATCAGCCACCATCTCTGGTGCATAGCGAGATAACTGGGTGAACTTGAGACTGTATTCTTGCACGTTCATAGACTCTTGCTTCAGGTTAATGAACTCTCTTACCTTTGCCTCCCTTAGCTCTCGGGGAATGAAGCGTGTAACACCTCGGATCTCAAAATGGACAAAATCCTAATTTTCAGAAAACTGGTGCCAGTACCAACGGAACCACCCACGGACCGTAGGTAGGGTTCCGTCGTTAAGTTCCAAATCTTGATAGTCTCTGATCCCACCCACGGTCGACCAGTACAGTTCGCGTTTGGACCTACGGACCGTAGGTGAGGGTCAGCAGCTATTTAGAGGAAAATGGTTGTGGGGTCAACTTCAAACAGTCATATCTTTTAGCACAAAATGAATTAGCTGGCCCATGACCAATCAAATTAAAGATAATTGAATCATCTTTCCAACGCCATCAAGTTTGATTCCTAAACTACGTCGTTTTACTCAGTATAAGCCTAATAACCTAGTCAAACATACCCAGAACCCTCATTCTCCAAAAATCATCCAAACTTGGAATAAAAAGAAGAGGAAAATTCGGCCAAACCTCCCAAGAACAAGAAGCAATGTTCTTCAAAGTTCAGCCCTGAAATCCAAAGGATTTCTTCATAGATTTTGTCACCAGGTATGTGGGATTTCACTACTGGATTCCTTTCATCCACTCGGTTCCTAGAATTCAGTCAGTTTCTTGAATCTCCATATCTTGTTTAGACCTAGGGTTTCTAAAACCTTGGAGATTTGTTGTGATTTAGCTGTTGTAGTATCCTTAATCGAAATATCATGTTTCTTGGAAAGTTTGCTTAAATCCTTGTATAAAAACTCAGAACCCTAGTTTGTGTAAATTCTCTTAGTTCATGAATTATACTTTCTAGGTCAGTTAAACAGATAATCATGCTCCAGATTTTGAATGTAACATTCTCAGTATATAAATGTTGCATTCTCAGTTAGATTGTCAGTATTTTGAGCTATTCAATATTTAGTGCATTTTAGCTTCGTATGTATTCAGTTGGGAGTAGACTTAGCACCGAGTTGTACTAGGGTTCAGCGTACCCTCATAGTCCCAGAACTACGTACCCGCGTAGGATTATAAAAAGACCCACTGTTGGGCATCAGATTTAGTGATCACGCCAGTCATGCCTTTAACCCCTGGCAAGGTATATTGGGTCCTCCCAATGGGGCGTATACATCGGACTACACGATTAGCTCACGTGGTTTATGTAGGTTAATAGTAGCTCCCACAGTCAGACTATCGGTGCATTTGACCAGGTTTTTCAGCAATTATATCAGTATACAGTTCACAATGTTATCTTCATGATTAGTACTTGGTCATTGCATTCAGCTTAGCTTTTTATTTATGTTTCAGTATTTATATTCTTACTCAGTTTATGTCATTTCTCAGTTATGCTTTGTTCAACTTATATATATTTATTCCACTTAGTATCTATATCCTGCATGCTCAGTAAATTCCAAGTACAGACGCATACTCTGCGCTACATCTTTTCATGATGTAGGTTTAGGTACTCAGCATCCAGAACAATCTTAGATCGATTCTCGGTCCGCATTCAGCAGCTCCAGTGGTGAGTCCTCATATTTCGAGGACAATAGACATGCTTTCATTTTAGACATTATTTTTTGTTTCAGTTTTGTTAGAGTTAGCTGGGGGGGCATGTCCCAGCAACTCAACTCAGTTAGAGGTTTTTCAGACATAGTAGTAGATGCAGCTTGAGTTGTTAAGTGGTGTTTCAGTCATCACTAGACTTTCATTATATTCTATATATTCAGACTAGTTGGGTTTTTCCCCACTTTCAGTTATCCATTATTTTAGCTTCCGCATATTACATGTCTTATTCAGTTATTATCAGTATACTTGATATATGCTAGACACAGGGTTAGTTTGGGGTCATTCGTGATCCTAGGTCCCTTCTTACGTCAAGGGGGTAGCCTTGTGGTGTGACAAAGCATCCTAATAAGGCATTCTCAAACACAGTCCAGCCTAAGGGTGTTGCACCTTCTCCTCTAGTGTTTTCCCACTGTTTGTACCATATCCTGGAAACACCCTTGAGCTGATATGTAGCCAACTCAGCATGCTCTGCATCAACAACATGCATAACTTCAAACACCTCCTGAAGTTCATACATAAAGTTTTCAAGATCCTCACTGAGCTTTGAACCTGTGAACTCCAGGGGATTCATCCTTAAGAACTCCCGAATCCTGGAAGTATCAGTTGCATCCTGACGACCCACTCTTTGTTGACTAGTTGATTTGCCACAACTTGAGTCAGCATATGAATATCATTTCTGAACTCAGCATTGGTGACATCTGCCTAAGGGTGTTGCATTTCTGGTGCATTGGGAGTTTCTTGACCTTGAGGATTAATATTCCTTCTAGCAGGACGACCGCAAAAAGATCTTTATGGAGGCATGATCTGAAAAGACATGCATAAGCATGAGTTAGAAGAAAATTTTATAAAGTTAAACTCTATTGCACGAATTGGAGTATGAAAAAAAATGAGACAATTCCTAATATCCTATAGCCTCCCTATCATCGATGTAGCGAGGTTCACACCAATAACAAGGACTCTACTAGATACGGCTTCATAGACACCCTAGGACACTTAAACGTTGTGCTCTGATACCAAGTTTTTCACACCCCGAGCCTACACCTTAGACGTGACCGACACTCGAGAACCATTAGTGATCCCCAAGTGAACCCTTGGCCTTGCTGACTACTTAGCGGAAGACTTACTCAAGCATTTTTAGTTTTAAATAACGAAAGGGGAAACATTTAATTCAAAATACTGTTTGAACTCTTTGAGAATACTAAATGTAAACAGTAATAGTTTAACAAAATATCTGAAGATAGATACCGAGAGACCCTCTGACATTGTCTATCTATGAAGCCTCTACTGTCTGAGATAGGCATCGGACAGACCCATGACAACCTTAAATAAAACTATTAAATCAAATAAATGACTGGAGTCCTCCGAAAGCTAGGAGGCCTCACCAGAAGCTGATAAGAAGTTGGATGATATCAATGATACGCCTGTTGATGATCCTTAACACCCGTATCTACATCATAAGAAGATGCAGGTCGAATGACATCAATATATTGAATGTACGAGTATGTAATAAGGTTGAGTGAAACAATAGCTAGACTGAAAGACTGAAATATAACTCAACTGAAGTAAAGTATAATTATGAGATAAAATCATTTAAACTTCACAAATATATTGTAGTAATAGCAAATTTTGAACTAAACTGGAATATATATATATATATATAAATACTCTGGAGTTTCTCTAACTGACAACCACCATTATGAGCCTCGTGATAATACAATGTCTTACCCACGTTGCCAGAGCCGCTCTATACCTTACCGGAGTATAGAACGCAAATGTACTGATGGATCTACCAAAAAGACTTCCTGAGGCATGTGAGGAGTCACCCATCTTACGGTACGATCCTATCTATGATGGCTACACAGTTTATTGGATTTGAGTTATCTGAACTCTTACCCCATATCGGTGCTCAATACTACTCCTAAAATAATATACTTGTATAGTATGCTCATAGTTTGATAAATCATTTGTCTGTCTGAATAAAGGGTGAAACCAAACTCAAATCTGTGAGTCAAAGCTCAAATCTTTCTAAAATATATCTTTCAAAGTCATGTATATAACTTAAATCATGAGAAATTTTTATAACTTGCATAGCTCATAAGTATTTGTAATTAATTTTCATAATAGCATAAAGACTCTAAAATCACGATTTGAAACATAAGCTTCATGAAATCATAACAATGTCATGTCAACAACTCACGAGAATAACAATGTAAAATCTTACTAAGTATAAAAAGGAAGTAGATAGGTCAAGAATCTTTAATCATTAATAATTAATTTAAGAAATCGTGAAATTCAGGTCAAGATTATGGATGAACATGAAAGTAGGTTTGATAACCCTAATTATGGAATTTAGTTCATGAACATTGATAAATCTTGGATATGAGGATGAAAGGAATTCCTCATTTAAGTCTTACATACCTTAATCGCTCCAATTACCGAAGAAAAGAATGATCTTTGAAGAATGAGACCTACAAAACCTTTCTTGAACCTTGGAGATGAGTTCTTGAGGAGCTTTCTTGAAAAATCTATGAATTTTATGTATAGGAGTCATTAATTCGCGTTAAAATGAATAAATTAAGAAGTTTTGTGGTTAAATCTTACCTTGAATGATGGATGAACCTTGGAGGAAGTTAGTTTCTTAAAAACTTTTCTTTCTAGGGTAATTTTATGAACTATGGAGGTGAATCACGTGTTTGGAAGGTCATTAAAGCCTCAGACGCCCATGCGCCTGCGCGGAAAACACCTCAGGCACGCAGCTAACTGTGCTGGAATACAGTAGTTACTGCCTCGACATGCGCCCGCGCGGCCGGCGCGTGGCAAGACATTGTCTAGTAAAAAGGGCATAACTTTTTACTCCGAACTTCAATTGATGCAAACTTGGTGGCGTTCGAAAGAAGACTCATAGATCTTTAATTTTATAGGTTGTGGTTCACCTGGTTCTTTATATACAGAAAGATATGGTTATTTGAAGTTCTCTCTAGCGTAAACTAACTCGAAAAACTTAGCCGATAGAAAGACTTTGAATTTGACTTAGTGTTAGAGGTCCCTTATAACTATAAATCACTTATGATACTCTTGATACACTTGATAACGGACCTTAAAACACATGATCAAGTAGTACATCACCCGGTTCAAGCTCATATACTTAAGACGAACGATTTAGATTCTAAGAGTAAAGTTGTGAGGTGTTACACTAATAGACTTCTTACTTTAGTTTTCTATGAATGCTTTACTGCCGCATGTCTATATTCTTATTTAGGCTCAAATTAATAATTTGTGAGTTTATTTAAAGTTTTGTTATCTATTAACAAAAGTTCAAAAGTAACAGTTTAATTTGTTACTTAAAAATAATTAATTTGAATCATCAAAATACACCCTTCATTTGGAGTTTATTAGTCATATTATTAGAAAATTTATTTATAATTTTTATATTTTATTACTCATTACATACATGTTTACATAGAATTTTAGTCATTCTTACATATCTATAAAAATTCAAATGGAACACACGTGTCAAGCACGTTCTCAAAAACTAGTATAATAAAAATAAAAATTTGTTTTATAAAAATAATTTTTTCTTTACATAATAAATTTAATAGTAAACGTTCATTAATATTTATCCTTTTTTCATAATCTGACACTAAAAACCCCTTTAAAATAGATTAACCAAACACAATTTGTTCAAAAGCACCCAAGAGCACTTTTCAAATGAATTAGCCAAACACAAATTTTTTTTTTAAAATCAAAATTAGGAAGCTGAGGTCCTTTTTATTGAAAAAAAAAGGTGTTCATGTACTCCCAACAAGCCCATGAAAAAATAAAATATGTTTACAACCCACTCGGCCCAAATGAGCTGACACTCTATTAAAACAAGACCATAGGAAGTAGGGTTTCTTAATATGTTCCTCAGGCTTCCCTTCTTCATTCGTTCACTCCGCCACTGAGGATGTTTTCTTTGTGTTTTTCCAACTCCAACTTCTGTCTTCTCCAGATTTAGGTGATAACCCTTCTCCATCTCCAAGTGATTTGGACTTTGATGTTCAGCTTGCAAAGGTATATTTCTATCTTTCTTCTTCTATTTTCCTTCCCTATCGACCACTGACTTCTTCCTTAGTTCAGGTGTAACATCCGGTTCAGATTTAGACTTGAATTTTTCACCGCATCTATTTTATGCCCTCTTGTAGCAACTGGTTAGGCTAGGTCGATTAAAATCTCTCAGAAGTTCTCGATTCAGGATTGAACTAGGGAGAATCAAATATTTTTATCGACTGAAGAAGAGTTGTAGTAGATTCTTTCAATAAAGATTTTCTCAAGAAAAAAACAAATAGTAGCCCTCGACATATCAATCGGTTTGTTCGAGGGAAAGCATCTATCTATATTGATAGTGATCCATCACCCAGAAGTCTCTGCCACATCAATTTCCTTCCCGCTTGAAGCGATTGGTCTAGCTAGGCCAGTTAGAACTTCTATGCAGTTTTCAATTATGATTGAACTAGGAGAATAGATATTTTTGACGACTGTAGCAGAGCCAAAGGTTATTATTTCAATCGAGATTCATCCAAGAAAAGTACAAATAGTAGCCCTCGACCCCCTCCCCCCAATATATGTCCTACTAGCCCGGACCACAGATGTAGTAAGCCGGCCTACCTGCCAATTAAACTCCATTATATGTTGAGAAAAAGATAGTTAATGAATTCATTTTGCGGAGAAATTAATGTTTTACTTTACATTTTTCGTTTGATGAAGGAGTAAAGCATCTTAGAGATATCAACAAGGTATTATGATTTACTTATATAAATTCCTTATTGTGTTTTTAAATTACTTGTGTATCAAAAAATCAAATTTGAAAAGTTGATCCAACACACATTCTATTGACTACTAGTTAGAAAATACACAATATTAATTATGTCATAATCTAATAAAAAAGTTAATTGTCTTATTTGTTCTTGATAAATATCACATTGTACAAATTTAAATGTAAACAATTATTGGTCAAGAATAATATTTAAACAATTGAAACAATCCTAATGATCAATGTTTGAAAAATGTGAAGGATATATTTTCTTTTTCTTGTATGACTAATGTTTTATCGTAAGTTGAAATGTAAATCTAATTATCTCAAGTATCATCAAACAAGACAAAGAAAAATAGAGAAATTCATACATACTATTTATTTCAATTTTAATATAATTTTTGTCACACCCCTATTTTTTTCAATTAAAGTATTAAAAGTGGATTTTTCAAATTAAAGTGATGTTTTGAAAAGGGATTATTTATTTTCTTATATTCAGAGTCGCCACTTGAAATTGACTTATGATGTTCCAAGTCACCCTTTCGAAATTCCTAGTCAAAAGGAAATTTACTCTATTTTTGTTGGTCTGCGAACTAGAAATCTAAGTAAGAAATTATGTTGACTAAGGGGAAGGTGTCAGACACCCCTCGAGTCCTGTGATTCTAGCACGGTCACTTTATTGACTTATATATGACTTGACTTAATTTTTTGATATATCGTATTTATGAGCTTTGCAAAAGTGTTTATTTTCTGTCTTCTTTGATTTATTAAGAACTTTCTTTTAGACTGTCTTATTTTATTAATGTGTGGTGAATTGGTAGCAGCGCTTTCCAATCTTGCCACAAATTATTTATTTACTTACATTTCATGTTTTAAAATTTATGTAACGTTCTTCAAATGGTGATGTTTGTCTATTATTATTATCGGCCTAATCATATTCCTAATAACTTAATTAAGTATGATTTAATTATTCAAATCATTTAATTAAAAATAATTTAAGATATGAACAAATTAATTTATATTATGACAAAAGCTCAACTGATAAAATAAATACAATTTCATGTAAATTTGAGAATAACTTATTTCTAAAGCATAGGAAAAAGTCAATTACACGTATAATTTCTTAAGTATGAAGATTTTCTTTATAATTCCCAACTAACAGTTAAATGTCATTATTAGTTTTTAGCACTTAAGTTTTGTTCAAACATTATTTTGTTCTCAACATTATGATAAAAGATTAATTTAATAAACTATTTTCCTTCAGCATTATTAAACACTCATGGACTGAATAGTTTTCAAAAAATATTTTATTAAAAGAACCTTAAATTGGCTTCTTTCCATTCAACTCAATTTAACAACTTAAAACACAAATTTCTAAACAAAAAATAAAACATAATGTTCATTACAATAATAAAGTATTTTTTTGTTAAAAACTAAGAGTTACAACTATCCGTATATCGTACATCAAGAAAATTGAACATTAAAGAATAAAAAATAATAATAATCACATATCACATCAATTTCATTTTTGAATTTAATGACATACAAATCTCAACCTATCTCATACTATAATGCCAAAGTTAAACACATAAATTCAAATATTTTTATACATTGGAGTCATGTCTTATATAATTGTGAAATCAAATAATATAATGAAAATCAAGTGTTACATTTTGTGAAGATTAGTTCACAAAGAAAAGATCACAAGAGGAACCACGAACTCAGAATCACGAAAGCAAACCTTGAACTCAGCTTTTATCGTGTTGTGTTTTTCCTTTCTTTTTTCTTCCACGTGCTTTTGTGTGTTTGTGTAGGTATGTGAGTATGTATGCAGATGGTTTTTCTTTTCGTGTCTTGATGGTCCCCATTTATTGTTGTTGTGAGTGGTATATGTAGGTGTAGGGTGTGTGTGTCGTGTGTGTTATCTGAGTGTGTGAGGTGAGTATTGTGGGGTTGAGGGAGTGGGGGTAACGTAGGTAGTGGGTAAAGTGGGAGGAAAATGGGGTAGTGTAGGTTTTTTTTTATAATATAATTTAAAAGACATAGATATATATTTTAAATAATTCTATTTCCTTAAAAACAAAATTTGCACTAATAATGCAATTCTTTTTTTTAGTTTTCAAATATTTTTAAAGTAAAATAAGATAATAGTAAAAATATTTAATTTAGATTTTTATAAAATATTTAAGCTCTAAAAAAGGTGTAAAACTTAAGTTAAGTCAAAAATTACGTGTCTACAGTTTTCCCCTCTTTGACTGGAAACACGAAAAGTTTTCAGATAAAGACGTACACAACGCGACAAGTTTAAATCGTACTCTTATTTGAAAGAGAAAAATTTGCGATTAGGTTCTTGTTTGGGACATCCTACATATCTCGGGTTATAAGGGAATCATGTCAGATGTAGTTCAACGAGATGAAGTGATGAGTTGTAAGTTAAGTGAGGTTCCATCGAGGCTCCAGGTTGCGGCTCTTATCCATATATAAAAAATGAAACCTAATTGTCAAAAGGAAAACTAAAAGTACAAGCTCCTATCTATGCAGCTTCTCTTGAGTCTTCACTTGAGTCTCGACTCTCAGATATCACCTTGAGTTTTTGGTGATTATCTTGATCTTGAATTTAATTCGAGGCTAAACTTGTCACTTAGAGTGAGCTTTTGACACTCTTCAAAACGACAATTTGATGTCACACCCCGAGCCTACACCCTGGACGTGGCCGGCACTCGAGAACCATTGTTGGCCCCAAGCAAACCTGTAACACCTCGGATTTGAGAAAGGCAGAAAATTTCAGTTTTTCAGAAACCTGATGCCAGAACCTGAGTTGCCATCCATGGCCCGTGGAACGACCCACGGACTGTAGGAGGTGTCCGTGGTTGGCAAGTCGTTATTCCCAAAATAGGTCTAGACCTACGGCCGGGGACCAACGGACCGTCGATTAGACCACCGTCCGTCGATGTGGTCCGTCGACCTAGGGCCTCAAATTATGGTTTCTGACGCCAAACGACGGACAAACAGGATGGACCGTCGGTCAAACCACGGTCCATAGGTCGTAGTCGTCGTCTGGGTCGGCAGTTAAATTGTTAGGGGCTTTTGGATCTTTTTCTAATTAGTCTAACCTAATACATGTCATTTTAACCTTCATCAAAACCCCTATATAAGGGTTTTAACTCCAAAATTTGCCAATTGAAAATCATTCTCTCAAATTCGACAAAAAAAGAACAAGTTCTTCCTCTCCAAAATATTTCTCTCGAGAAACTTGAAGAAGAAGGGTTCAACATAGGGTTTCAAGGCAAGTCTCCTATTCCACCATTGAAGGCAAGCTTTTGGCATTGAGGTCTTATAGTTTTCATCCATGGATTCCATCCGTTCATTGAGTTCCCAAATTCTCCTATTTTCAAAGTTAGAAATCCCCAATTGAGTTAGGGTTTTTCTTCTACATTATGGGTTCTCTTGATTATTGATTTAATTGATGGAATTATGATATCTTATGCATGAATTGATGAAATTCTATGGTTTTATGATTATTCCCATGAACCCATGTAATTCCCATGTTTTTCAAATTATGATCATGTGATGTGGGTTTTGGATGATAAATGAAGAGTTTATGAAATTAAGCATGTTCTTATGAAATTTATGTATGTTTTAAAGATGCTTTGAGAGTGAAGTATCAATGATGATGCTATTGTTGTGTTGTTGAAAGGATTTCTCATATACACACGAAAGTATGATTGTGAAAGGTTTTCTCACACAGTAAGGATTCTAAGGTTGAAAGGTCTTCTCACCTAAATGAATCAAAGATAAAGAGCTATCCTAATGATACCTAGCTTGGATTGGTTGTTAATGATGTCATTCCATGGATGACTTATGACCTATCTTGGATTTGCATGATGACATTCCCTTCCATGGATAATGAGAATAAGTAAGAAAATGACTATTCCGTGGGACTTATGCTTAGCACCGAGAGGATATTGAGATCGAATCTCCCCCGTGAGTAGAGGCCGGGTTTCTAGAAACAATCTCCTTATCCCTTACCTATGTGCCCCCATAGGATAATTGTCTAGATAGACATTAGCTAGTGGATCCACAATAGCTAGAAGTTCATGGTCCTTACCTTGGCAAGTAGGACAACCCTTTTGGTGTGGGAGACATCGGGGGATCATGTTATAGCTCACATGGTCTCTTTGTCGGTTAAGGCTACTTCCCACAATAATAATGAACTAAGGTTACTTAAAGAAATATCTCACATGTGTTCAAAGAACTTAAAGATGTTAGCTTGCATTGACCATGTTTTACGACTCATGTTTTCTAACTCTTTTATATCATGTTTTAGCTTGGTCATTACATGTCATGAAATGTCCCCTTTTAAAGCATGATTTAAATATTTATATGCACGACTATCATACTTGGTACATGTTTGTATTAACGCATACTCTTGCTTACATTTCTCCAAATGTAGGGTCCGACAGTCAGGTTCCCAGTTTCGTGGCTAGAGGTTGACATGAGAGATTTCGAGCTTTGGTGAGTCTTCATGCTTCGAGGACGGATTTTCATTGTTTTAAGTTTTCCTTCTTACTTTTAGTTTTGGATATGATGTATGGGCTAGGACCAATATCATTCTTATATACTAGATGGCTAATGATACAAGTGTTTAGACTTCCGCTGTACTTTTATACAACTTTTGGACTTTAAATGTACTTATTTATCTCTTTTGATTCTATTTCTTATGTTATGAATGCTAAGTGGCTTGTATGGGGCCTCTCGGGGTCCTATACGCCATGTTACGCCTAGGGGTACCTTGGGTCGTGACAGAACCCTTTTCCTGGCTTAAATCTCAGCGGAATACTTTCACGACCAAAGGTACACCCTAGACGTGACATGGCGTACAAGACCCCGAAAGCCCCATACAAGCCACTTAGCATACATCATACAAGATAATAGAGTTTAAAAGATTAAAGAGAGTTTCCACATATAAAAGTTTTATAGAGAAAAGCGGAAACCTAATAATCTTCTCAAAGCCATCTAGTACATGAGAGGAAATCGGGACGTTATCGGTACATCAAGTTAAAAAACTAAAATGAAAAGACATAATCAAATAAAGGCTTGGTCCTCAAAACATGAGGCCTCACCAATCTTCCATCTTCAACTACTAAGAGATCCTAGACACGGAGGTTGATTAACGTTACAACTTCACCTAATCCAATTCTAGGTGCAAACGATCGTAAATCAGTATAAAACCCAACAAAATGAGTCGAGGTCAAATCCCACAGGGAGCGGTACGTGTTTCAGATTCAATTGGGAAGTATAAACGCGGTCAAATCAGTCAAAGGAATAAAATTTATCGAATAAGGACATCATTCAAATTAAGGGGTGACACGAATGTCAAATGGGGGTTTTGGTTTTGATTATCAACTACAAATAGCAGTCACAAACAATAAGAATTAACGATAATGAGACGAATTCTTGGGATGTGATCGATTATAGGCAATATAGACATATGGGTAATTGCAACTATTGGTAAATAGCTAGATATTAGTGAGTAGGCTAGGCTATAGGGGAGGTAAATTTTCTCTCGAACAATTTACCCCGAATCAAGTGATTTCTCTCAAAAATCAACAAGCATGCAAAATAAGAGCAGCCCACACCTTAATCCATTCACACTCTCGAGCTAAATGTGTGGAATTTGGTTTAGGATTCACTCTCTCGAGCTGAACCCAAATCAACCCAATACCCCACAAACCATTAATCAAAATCTTAGTTCTAAAACCTCTTTCTCTCGAACAAGCCAAGAACACAAACATAGAACTGTATTTGCAACTACAATTCTTAAATTAAACGAACAATTTATGATTAAACTCACTTTTAAATAGCATTTAAACTAACAATTAGCAATACTCATAAGTTAAATCAGCCCATAATCACATAATCACACCCCAAGAATTTGGGGTTTTAGCTAGACATTATAAAAGGGTAAAAACAGTTACCAAATTGATTATCCATCAACTGGGTAAGAGTGATTTTGTCTTTACAATGCTTGAATTTGATGAATATCAAAGACCCACTTCCAATTTCTTAAAAGTGAATTTCTTCAATCCTTCAAAACTAAGGAAGAACTCTAGAGAAAACTGTCCTAGACTAAGTGTAATAATCTAAGTCTACAAAATTCGATACTAAATTAATGTTCATCATGTAATTTATAGTCGCCAAAAATAAGCCATGAAGGTCCACTCGGTGAAGTAAGTCGGGCTCGTCAAACCACTCGGCGAGCCACCCTTTGAGATCTTCCATCGCCTTTTCACCTTAGCATTCAGCATCCTCGAGGTCTGTAACTTTGGGTGATCTATCTTTGCTTCGCGGAACGACTCGGCTATTCGCCGACTACTCCTTTTCGTCACCGACTTGGTCTCTTCCTTCAAGACTTGGAACACTGGAACTTTAGGCGCTGAGATTAGCCACTCGGCGACACACCGAGTGTTCTTGGCGATCTTAAGGCTCGCACTTCTTCATTTCTTCAGCCTGTTTTGTTCCTTTTTGCCTGTTAGTGTCCTTTCTTTGTTCCTCATTCCATATTCCTGAAAATCAAGGATTTAACATCAGCTATTGGCACAAAATAAGTATTTGAGGACACTAAATCAATATAAACAAAGCTCTAAATGAGTCCAAAACTCAGACTCATTAGAGGTGCGAATCGGAATCGTCGGACCGTACATTTGGGGAAATGTAGGCAGGAGTATGCGTTAGTACAAAAATGTACTAAGTATGATAGTCATGCATAAAACATTTGATAACATGCTTAAAAGGGGACATTTCAGGACATTGCAATGACCAAGCTAAAACATGATATAAAAGGGTTAGAAAACAAAAATCATAAAACATGGTCAATGCAAGCTAACATCATTAAAACCTTTGAACACATGTGAGATACTTCTTGAAGTAACTTTAGTTCATTATTATTCTGGAAATTGGCCTTAACCGACATAGAGACCATGTGAGCTATAGCATGATCCCCCGGTGTCTCCCACACCGAAAAGGATTGTCCTACTTGCCAAGGTAAGGACCATGAACTTCTAGCTTAAGTGGATCCACTAGCTAATGTTTATCTAGACAAACATCCTATGGGGTCACATAGGTAAGGGATACGGATATTACTTCTAGAAACCCGGCCTCTACTAACAGGAGAGCTTCCATCTCAATATCCTCTCGGTGCTAAGCATAAATCCCACGGAATAGTCATTTTCTTACTTGTTCTAATTATCCATGGAAGGGCACGTCATTTAACAATCCAAGCTAAGTCATAAGTCATCCATGTAAAGGTATCATTCAATAACCAATCCAAGCTAGGCTTCATTAGGATAGCTCTTTATCTTTGATTCATTTAGGTGAGAAGACCTTTCAACCTTAGAACCCTTACTATGTGAGAAAAGCTTTCACAATCATCATTTCATGTGTATATGAGAAAATCCTTTCAATAACACAACAACAACATCATCATTGATACTTCACTCTCAAAGCATCCTTAAAACATTTTGATAGATTTCATATGAACATTCAAAATTCCATAATTCACCTTCCAAGGTTCAAAACCCACTTTCAATCATAAACATCTAGAAGACATGGGTTACACATTGGTTCATAGAAATTCATAATAAATTCATGTAATTCTATCAATTCATGCTTGATTTCATAAAACTCTTCTTTCATAATGCAAGACCCACATTACATGCTCATACCTTGGAAAATATGGAAATTTCATGGGTTCATGGGGAATCATCATTAAATTACTCAATTCATGCATAAAAGATCATAGATCAATCAACTAAATCAATAATTACAGGAACCCATATCATAGAAGAAAACCCTAACTCAATTAGGGAATTCTAACTTTAAAAATAGGAGAATTTGGGAACTCCGTGAATGAAAGGAATCCATGAATGAAAAATACCATACCTTGAAGCCAAAAGCTTTGAAACAATGAAGGATTAGGAGTCTTGATCTTGAAACCCTAGCTTTCTTCGTCAATATCTAGAGAGAGAAATATTTGAGAGGAAGAGCTTGATATTCTTATGAGAATTTAAGAGAATGACTTGGGTTTTGGGTGATTTGGGGGTTAAAAATCATTATATAGGCTTCTATTATAGATCAAAACGACATAGTATTAAGTTAAAACAATTGGGAAAAGACCCAATAACCCCTGACTTAAAAACTGATGAATGCCATCTATTACGGGACTGACAGACCGTCGTTTGGACTACCATCTATCGATTGGGTCCGTCGCTCTTGGTCTACCGGACAGGGCTTCATTAAAACGAGCATAACTTTTTACTCAGGGCTTGGATTTAAGCAAACTCGTTGGCGTTGGAAAGATAATTCAATTATCTATAAATTGATAGGTCATGGGCCACCTAATTCATTTTATGCTAAATGATATGACCGTTTGAAGTTGATCCAAAAGCCCTTTCTTTCCAAATAACTATCGTTGTCAACGAAGGTGGCGAACCACGGTCCGTGGCTCAACCTACGGACCGTCATGTTCATCCATCGTTGACTTCAGAGACTCAATTATTGGGCCACCAACGACGGACCCCTTCCTACGGGTCGTGGTCTTCGTTCTATACTTCTGACTCTAAAATATTTCTAAGTCTGGGACTCACCTACGAACCCTATCTACGGCTTGTGCAATGGATAACGGGCAGTCCTGGTGAACCATCACAAAGTACTGAAACTAGACATCTTTTAGAAAAATCCAACTCGTGGACCACACCACCATCAACAGACCAACGTCCCACCAACGGGCCGTGGATGGTGTCGTTGGTCTTGACACTAGGTCTGAGAAAAACTGTAATTTTCTTGCCTTTTTGAATCCGAGGTGTTGCATTATCTCCCCCTTGGAAACATTCGTCCTCGAATGGAACTCAAGCTAGCACAAAAAGAGTAGGAGAGAAACTAACAACCCAATCATCAATGCAACTTCATCAAAATGCATATAATCAAGGAGGAACCTCAACTCCAAGATAAAACATATTCAAGACATCATAAGGAAGATAGGAATTAGACCTAGCAGCCCAACATGAATGCAATCACATAAATGCATATATCCGAGGAGGAAACTTCATCTCCAAGCTAAAGCGTATTCAAAACATCTTTTCATAAGGTTTATATATGACTCATACTCAAATGCACATAAGCATGAAGAAATCAATCAATTAAACTAAATCATATTTTTGAAAATTAATTTTTTTCATGAGCATGCATGCATGGGGAAACATGAGGATGGCTAAGCCACCCGAATCCTAAAGAGTGAACCATGATGAGCTAAGACCTCAAGCTACACTCGAAGATAAAGGAAAGATATAGGAATACTATGACATCTCATCGCCTTCGAACTATCACCCACCAAACCATAACAAGGAACTCTTCTAAAACCAACATAGTTCTACTCACCTCACGGATTTCTACTCTTATGGCTCGCGCCAGGCAGGACTGGGATCGCTGCCAACTGGGACTGCTCTTCAGTCTTCCTGAATCACCGAGCGTGAGTCCTTCTGCTCGAGCGCATATGGTCTATCGTGCAGTCGATGATATCATTCTGGACTAGTTTCCAAGCATACGCCAACCATACATACCGCTTTCTCGTTCAGGAATTTCTTAAGATTAAGGTTCGAAAAAATTGAATATTACCTCAGCTCAAAGGTTGTTTACTCAGATATTTCTTATCAAAGTAAAGGATTCGTTTCAGGCGAAATCAAATCAGTGGTATTGCTTTAACCCACTTGGTGAAGTAGTCTGTAGCGGTAGCGGACCAAGAGAAAAAATTCCCCGATATAATATAGAAAGTAAGAAGGGTTCCAAACCATTGAAACAGAAAGCACTAAAGACTGTTATGACGTGGCAAAAATGATCACCGTCAAGCACAAGATTCAAAGCTGGAATCTTCCTACTCTTGTTAGTTGGGAGCACAAAGCAAGCACACAAGGACTGCGTAAATCTTTGGTCTGTCTATCATTGCCCATGTTGGGCTGACTCCTCCTTATTCCAATCCGGAAACCGAAGGATTGGGGCTGACAGCAAACACTCATCTGCATGCTTAAAGGCTTAATCATGTTCCGGTTCCCAAGCCTTATACCTTTCTTCTGCAATGATTCCATTCTGGGATTCCACGCTTCAAAAAGTCTTTTTTTGATGCGTCTGTAATAGCCTACTTCCTGGACGTTCATACTTTGTTCTGTAGTCTTTCAATTACCATATAGTTTCTATAATATAAAAAAGGCTATAGGTCATCGGTTGTGACGTTTACGAAGGGTCAACCCCTCGGATTTTTTCGTTCTTGGCCTCTATTCACACTTAAACATCATATGCTTGTGTGGATAACTACTAAAAGGGTGTATGGCACGACGAAGCTTTGCGACGTGCCCGTTTCCGTAGATTTTTCCCATGATTCCAAGAGGACATCAATCCTAAATACCTATCATGAAGCACACTATCTCCCCCTTGGGAGAAAACCCCGCTAGTCTTTTCAAATCCATCTTCATCAATCCCAAACATATCACCAACGTCTTAACAACCACTAAACCATTGATACAGGTAAACACTTAAGAAGTTTCCACAAGGATTTTAAGGACTACCCAAACACAATCACCATACATGGAGTCTTACCATATCCAACGAAACACTCAATATCAAGAAATACATAACCACAAGCTAAAAGACCTTAACTTACCAATTACCGCATCCAGGGAACCCTTATGATCTTCTTGAGTTTGAAGAAAAAAGAACCTATCTTGTTTCCAACCACCACTAGGACCGGAGGAAGGCAAGGGTTGACCCGTCGATGATTATATCCCTCATTCTTAGCAACCGTAGGACAATTCCTTATATTATGATCCATTTTTCCACAACTAAAACATGTATTAGAACCGGCTAGACACTCACCCTTATGTCTTCTCCCACACTCCCTACACTCGGGCCACATTTGTTCACTACCACCCTTACCTTGAGAACGATTTCCTCCATCGGGCCTTGAATGTGAAGATTCACCATCATCCCTTCTTGCCTTCTTTGAATCCCTAGTGTTCTCCTTAAACTTTTCTTCTTTATTTATTGTGCATGTATCATCAACCGAGAAACATCCATCTCCTTAACAAGCATAGTAGTTAGGCATTCTTTGACCACTAAGTCAGAAGCACCCGACAGAAACTTACTCATCCTTGCCCTTGGATCGACAACCATAGTTTGAGCATATTTAGACAATTGTGTGAATTTCAAAGCATACTCCTTCACACTCATATCTCTTTGGCGAAGGTTAATGAACTCAAGTACTTTTTCCTCTCTCATCTCAATGGAAAAGAACCTATTAAGAAAAGAAACCTTAAATTTCTCCCAATCAAGAGGACCCTCATCTACCGCCCTCCCTTCGTTCCATTGGTTGAACCAAACTTGAGCAACACCCTTAAGTTGATAAGCGGACAATTCCACCTTTTCCACCGGTTTCACTCCCATGATCATTAACACCTTATAAACCTCATCAATGAACTCTTGAGGATCTTCCTCAATATTAAACCATGAAATTCCGGAGGATTCATTCTAATAAAGTCCCTCACCCTTGTTACCGTCGTACCCACCCTTTGGTTCACGGGAGCCACAACCTCTCTATTTGCTTGAGCCATCATAGCTTGGGCCAATGCATGAAATGCAGCTAGAAACTCATCATTAGTCACTTGCTCATCCAAAGGGTTTACCAGCACTTGGGGAACCTGTTCTCTCACATTTTCACGAACATTCCTGTTCCTTCTCACGGGATTCCTTCGTGGAGGCATATTCTGAAAAGCATAAATAGGGGTTAGGAGAGGAAGACACCTCGAGTAAACTCTATCGCACGACTTTAGAGTAATGAAAGAAGTGGAGTTTCCTAAACATCTTATAGCCTCTTGTTCATAAATGTGGTGCGCTTTACACTCATGAACAAGACTCTACTCGATGTGGCTTATGAGACATCTTAGGACCTTTGTAAACCTTGTGCTCCGATTACCAAGTTTGTTACGACCCAAGGTACACCCTAGACG
This sequence comes from Solanum etuberosum, assembly GCA_029582245.1. NCBI lineage: Eukaryota > Viridiplantae > Streptophyta > Magnoliopsida > Solanales > Solanaceae > Solanum > Solanum etuberosum. The sequence goes on along the minus strand of JAJONR010006774.1, from coordinate 1,870 downwards.
TTACATGGCGTTCAAGACCCCGAAAGGCCCCATACAAGCCACTTAGCATACATCATACAAGATAATAGAGTTTAAAAGATTTAAGAGACCGTTTCAACATATAAAAGTTTTATAGAGAAAAGTGGAAATCTAACATCGTCTCAAAGCCATCTAGTACATAAGAGGAAATCAAGACGTAACCCGTACATCAAGTTCAAAAACTAAAATGAAAAGACATAATGAAATAAAGGCTTGGTCCTCGAAACATAAGGCCTCACCAATCTTCAATCTTCAACTACTAAGAGATCCTAGCCACGGAGGTGCGAATCGGAATCACGGACCCTACATTTGGGTAAATATAGGCAAGATTATGCGTTAGTACGAAAATGCACTAAGTATGATAGCCATGCAAAAAACATTTGATAACATGCTTAAAAGGGGACATTTCATGACATTGCAATGACCAAGCACAAACATGATATAAAAGGGTTAGAAAACATAAGTCATAAAACATGGTCAATGCAAGCTAACATCATTAAAACCTTTGAACACATGTGAGATACTTCTTGAAGTAACCTTAGTTCATTATTATTGTGGGAATTAGCCTTAACCGACATTGAAACCATGTGAGCTATATCATGATCCCCCGGTGTCCCCCACAACGAAAAGGGTTGTCCTACTTGCCAAGGTAAGGACCATGAACTTCTAGCTTAAATGGATCCACTAGCTAATGTCTATCTAGACAATCATCCTATGGGGGTACATAGGTAAGGTATAAGGAGATTACTTCTAGAAACCCGACCTCTATTAACGGGAGCGCTTCCATCCCAATATCCTCTTAGTGCTAAGCATAAATCCCACGGAATAGTCATTTTCTTACTTGATCTTATTATTCATGAAAGGTCACGTCATTTTACCAATCTAAGCCAACTCATAAGTCATCCATGGAAAGGTATCATTCAATAACCAATCCAAGCTAGGTTTTATTAGGATAGCTCATTATCTTTGATTCATTTTTGTGAGAAGACCTTTAAACCTTAGAACCCTTACTATGTGAGAAGACCTTTCATAATCATCCTTTCATGTGTATATGAGAAAATCCTTTCAACAACACAACAACAACATCATCATTGATACTTCACTCTCAAAGCATCTTTAAAACATTTTCATAGATTTCATAAGAACATGAAAAATTCCATAATTCACCTTCCAAGGTTCAAAACCCACTTTCAATAACAAACATCTAAAAGACATGGGTTAGACATTGGTTCATAGAAATTCATCATAAATTCATGTAATTCTATCAATTCATGCTTGATTCATAAAAATCTTCTTTCATAATGCAAGACCCACATTACATGCTCATACCTTGGAAAACACCCCGAAAATTTTTTGAGCTAAGACTCAAACCATTCTTCGTTGTGAGTAAGATTTTACCGAGGAATTTAAAATTTTCTTAAGTTTTAGGGTCACTAGATGTAGCACCCTGAGTTCAAAAATGAACTAAAGAGAATTCATTCAAGTCATTCCTAAGTTCTTCTAAGATTTGGGTCAACTTCAAACAACCATAAGTCTCAGTACAGGATAAGTTAGATGTGCCATAAGATGGCAAATGAAAGGTCTTTGAATTATCTTTTCAACGCCACCAAGTTTGCTAAGTTTCAAGGTGGGATGAGTGAGATATGGCCTTTTGAAGTTAGGTTGTCTAGTTAATGAAAGTTATCCGAAAATAGTGAGGGGTATATTGGTCTTTTCCTTACCAAATCAGATTTAATTCATTTTTAGTAAGGTTTTAAGGGTCTAATCCTATTAGGTTCAGTTTTATAATCCTAATATACGCCTAGGGTTTTAGTTGAGAGTTCAAGAAGAGAAAAGAAGAGAAAAGAGGAGA
>JAJONR010006773.1:0-35672 GCA_029582245.1 Solanum etuberosum | reverse complement strand
TGAAATAGTTGGCCTAGCATGTGTAATTCATGAACTAAAGGAACTACATAGCTAGGGTTCTGAATTTCATGCAAGAAACTGAGCAACAACATGATAATCTGATTTGGATCATTCTAACAGCTAAAACCCAACAATTTCTAACATTCAAGAAACCCTAGGTCTAGATAATATCAAGGGAATCAAGATTCTGACTGAATTTTAGGGACCTAATGGGCAAAAGAAACCCACTAGTGAAATCCCACATACCTGGTGATGAATTCCACAGAGAAATCTTTCGATTTCAGGGCTGGAACTGAAGAAAACTCACTGCGTTCTTGGAAAAAGGGTTTGGTCGACTCTTTCTCCCTTTTTGCTATGAGTTTGCTAAATTTTGGAGAGTGAATTGACTCGGGTAAGTTCTAATTAAGTTACTAGGCTTAAACTGACCAAAACTATGTAGTTTAGGGGTCCAACGCATAGGGAAAAGACCAAAAGACCACTGACTTAACTTTTGTCGGGGTCAACCGACGGACTGACCGACGGACCGTGGATGGACCGATGGTCCATGCTGGTCAACCATCGTTCGTTACTGGGAGTTGAATAATGAGGGTCTGACCTACGGCCCTGGACCACGAACCGTGGTCTGACCAACGGTCCGTAGGTCCTGGCGTAGGCTGACCCTTAGCTGATTTTCTAGGGGGTTTCTATGACTGAAATCTAGGGGCCGACCTACGGCCCTGGACCACGAAATGTGGTCTGACCTACGGTCCGTAGGTCCTGGCGTAGGTCTGGACTTAGAATAAATTTTATGTGCTTTTCTGGGAGGGGCTCCAGGTGGTGAACCACGGACCACCAGGACGGACCGTGGGTCACCCTACGGTCCGTAGGTGGTGCCCGTCGATGGCACCTGTAGATTGTCAAATCTGCGATCTGGTCTGTCTAGGATATGGGTTGTTACAAAAAAGGACGAGGAAACCCTGGCGTACTGGTAGCGCATCACCACAGCACTCCTAGCGTACTGGTGGTGCGCCGCGCTAGGCCCCAAAGTATTGGGGCTGGATTCGGGTGTACTGCTGGTGCGTCGCCCCAACACTCCTGGCATAGAAATGGCACGCCGCGCCGGCCCTTCCCCAGCGACTTCGATGAATTTTTTTGGTAAAATTCAAGCTTTAAAATAGTTTAGAATTGAGGAATTTCTCCTAAACTCTTCTTGTTTCTGAAACCCCAGCACGTATCATACTCAAGATCCTCAAAACCTATATTGATAAAGAATGAAACAAAAATTAAGAACTACTCAAGAATCTCTTAATATAACGATTTCATAGATGAATTCATGGATTAATTAGATATATGGCGTGAGGAAGAACAAGTCAAACACTATGAGTAGCCTTATATACTTGGAAAGAATGATGTTCTTGGCGAAAACCACAACTTCTGAAGAATGCTTGAACTTAGCCCTTTTTCTCCTTTTGAAACCTTGCTCTAAATCCCTATGTTTTCAGGAACGTGAATATGTGATTTGGAATATGATTAGACCCTTATTTGGGTCAGGAAAAACGTGCTAAGCCTAGTGAGAAAAAGGAAAATACCAAAATACCCTTTTCTAAAATGAATGAAGTGCCTCAAATAGAGAGCCTTCTCTTAAACGAGCATAACTTTTTACCCCGAGCTCGAAATTAAGAAAACTTGGCGGTGTTGGAAAGAGGACTCAGATACCTTCAATTTGGTAGGTCATGGGCCAACTAAGTTTTTATGTACTAAAAGAAATGGTCATCTGAAGTTCACCCAAATAAAATCTCATAGTGAAACTCAATAGGAATGAAAACTTCAACTCAACTTTATGTCAGGGATTCTAGTGACCTTAACACCTAAGAAAAATTTAGAATCACTCAGTGCAATCTTATTCACAATGAAGAATGATTCGAGTCTTAACTAAGAAGTTTTTGGGATGTTACAACATTTGGGATCATTTGTCCTCGAATGACGGCTAGATTGAGAATGGAAATAGTTTCCTCTTACTATCTTTCTTTCTTCTTAACTTGCCTACTAACATAGGCGGAACTAATTTCTACTAAGAATTTGGAACTGTCTATGGCACATCAATCAAGAACAATATAAGTTTGAACATATCCAAGCTCTATATGAAGTTATCTTACATGAGACAAAGAAAATCTGGGCATGAAGTAAGAATATGACAATTACGGCTTAAGCAATACAACTGCTAGCTATCAAGCCTAGCAACACCTCTAAACCATGCCCTCCTTTATGAATACCACACCTCATAAGCTACAACTCATAACTTCTACAAGGGTTTATGACTATTCTTACCGAGGTTTAAGTTAAATTGTCTGCTCTTATACGTTCAAGCCTGATCTCTATATCACAAGATGCTAAACATGAGATGTTTATACTAATCTAACCACAAGATTAAAGTTCTATACCTCTATAGGAAATCTCATCCCAAGATACTAGTCCTTACCACTACATTCAAGATTAGCACCTTAACCACTCCATGGACTCCTACTAACCAACTTTCTAAGAATTTCTCATTCTCTCACCATCTCTACCAACTGAAATTTCACCCATTACTATCAGGAACTAACTAACTACTCCCACCTAACTCTTACTCATAGTAAAACTTCATTCACCCTTTCTCCACCTTTATAACATTAGATGGAATAAGCACACTACTGCTACAAACATAAGAAATATCAACCTTCTCTATCTATCATCCCTCAACTACAATCATCCCCATCCCCCTCTAACTAAAAAGGATCACTGAAAAGGATTTAGGGTGAAAGATCATAAGCATGATTCATTCGAGAGTTCTGATATAAGAATATGCATGACATAACATTATTTGGCTACATGTTTTATGAGGAAAGTGAGTTGTCTAAACTCATCCTCATATCGGTGCTCAATACTACTCCCAATAATATATATACTCATGCTCAAATTTATAAAACATACTCTTTCTCTGGTTTGAGATTGTTACTAAAACTACCCTCTTAAAAGAGCTAACTGCTCTGAAATATCTTTGAACTCATAAACTCTTTTTAGAAATCAAAGTTTCTCTTTTCTCAATGTAAAAATGATACATTTGGGAATAGTTAGTTCCCTTAACTTTTACTCAAAATGTTTCTTTAAAATTTCTTTAAAAACTCAGTTTAAAACACAAATATTGGCGTTAAAAGATTCGTAAGATTTATAACTCACCATCCTGAAATATAGACATGAACGAATCAACTCAATGATCTCAATAACAATATAGAAACTCAATACTCAGAACTCATGAAATCAAGAATCATGAACTTCACGATCCTACTCATCTCAAGAATACCCAATCATAAGGTTCATGCGGAAATATGGGCATAAACGAATCAACTCATGGATCTCAATACCAATATAGAAACTCAATACTGAGAACTTAATAAAAGATCTTGAACTTTTCTCTTAAACTCACTTTTGTTTTGAATGAAAATTCAGACAAGTGATTAGAACATGTAGAAACTCTCAAGGATTAGTGGAGCCTTTAGGAGCTAATACAAATAAGAGAACGTAGTCACGATTCAAAGGAACACGTTCGGAAAGAAGCACGGAAAGAAAAAGGACCAGACAACCGTGGCGTACTTGTGGCGCATCGCCCCAGCACTCCTGGCGTACTGGTGGTGCACCGTGCCTGGCCCCGGAGTACCTGGGCTTGATTTGGGTTGTATTGGTGGCGTGTCGCCCCTGCACTCTTGGCATACTGGTGGCGCGCTGCGCCAGCCCTTCCCCAGCGACTTCGACGATTTTTTTTGGTAAAATTCAAGCTTCAAACTAGTTTAGAATTGGGGAATTTCTACTAAACTCTTCTTTATTGTCAAACCCCAACACGTATACATGAAGAATTTCATACAATCCCTTTCTAGAATAACAACTCATACTCAAGATCCTCAACCCAAGAACCTCAAAACCTCCATTGTTAAAGAATGAAACTAAAATCAAGAACTGCTCAAGAATCTCTTAATATAACGATTTCATGGATGAATTAGATGTATGGCGTGAGGACGAAAAATTACAATACTGTGATAAGCCTTACATACCTGGAAAAAATGATGTTCTTGGCGAAAACAATATGTCTTGAAGAACGCTTGAACTTAGTGTTTTTTTTCCTCTTGAAACCTCGCTCTAAATCCCTGAGTGTTTAGGAATGTGAATTGGTGATTTAGAGTCTGAGAAGACCCTTAATTGGGTAAGGAAAAACGTGCTAGGCCTTGTGGGAAAAAGGAAAAGACCAAAATACCCTTTTCTAAAATTAATGAAGTGCCTTATATAGAGAGGCTTCACTCAAACTGGCATAACTTTTTACTCCGAGCTTGAAATTAAGCAAACTTGGCGGCGTTTGAAAGAGGACTCAAATACCTTCAATTTGGTAGGTCACGGGCCACCTAACTTCTTATGTGCTAAAAGATATGGTTATTTGAAGTTGACTCAAGTAAAATCTCATAGTGAAACTCAATCGGATAAAAAGCTTTTAACTCAACTTTATGCTAGGGGATTCTAGTGACCTTAACACCTAAAAAAAATTTAGAATCACGCAGTACAATTTTATTCACAATGAAGAATGGTTCGAGTCTTAACTTACAAATTTTCGGGATGTTACAATCTAAGAATTTGTACACATTTCCTTTCTGTAAACAACAAACGAATATAAGGAGAATTAGTGATCAATGTTATAAAATGAAGTTAAAAGTGATAATACTAAGGGATAAAAACAATAGAAATATAGAGACAAAAGATGAAAGTTTTTTTTTTTTTTATTTCTTCAAGTGTACCCAAGTCTCTTCAAAGTGTATAGATTGCTGTGTCAAATACCACAATTTATAGGATATAACTGAGTAAAATCAAAAGGTATCATAACCATGCCATTAATTTCTTGAGAGTGTGGGAAGATTATGAAGGTGCGGAAGATTAACGATGAGATAATGGAGGTGTGGTATTAATACACATTATGATAAAAATTACACCTAAAAATGATCAGATAAAGAAACAAAAGTTTCTCTAATAGATTTTCGTAACATTATAATTAATTATTTTTGACAACTCTTCATTCTCCTACTTTATTATAACAATAAGTGAATCAACTTAGAAATTTAGGTCAATTTAATATTTAATTAATTAGATATTTTATAATATTTTAATTTAGTATAGGGGTAAATGTTAATTCAACTTTGCAACTTGAGGCTTCCCACTTTTAATAATATATGATATGATACGATGATATGATATGATACTTTGAATGAGATGAAGCTTAATTAATACTCTTCTCCCAGATTATATTGTTAAGAGAATAATCAACATCATTCTTAGAGATCCTAAAATAAATAATTATGCAACGTGGAATAGCAATTATAACAACTACAAATCATTAAACTTATTATCCAAAAATGAGCTTCATCAACTTTTGATTTCTAATCAACTGTTGCGCCTTAACACATTTTAGGAAGAATCAGTTAGTTGTGGGTTCAACTAGCCCCTCTTGCATTATAATTAAGCTCATTTTTTCTTGCTTTATTCTTTCAAGACCCTCAAGCCTGACTCATTGAAATCTCTCTTTTCTTTCTGTTATGTCATTAAATTATATATAATTAAATCGAATGTCATTAAAATTAGCATCAGTAATGGATGTAGCATATAGTGAATGTTTTTTGCACTTTTGACAAATAATTTGGCATCTACATTAGCATTTTATATGAGAATTTGATTCAACTATTATTATGTTGATGTGTACGATCGTTGCAAGGCTTTTTAAATAAAATATATTAAATAAAATTGTCTCTTTGTTAGATATTAGTGGTACAGTTGATATGAGTAATGATATAATGCCAAACAAAAACTAATTCACATTTTATTAAACTTGCAAAAATACGCAAGTGATCATAAATTATTCTTTTGACCAAAAAGGGAAATGAGAAGAACACCACCTATTACATTTGACCAAAAAAGAAAGGACAACAAACGCAAATACTAAAACAACATAAAGGACTCTAACTTAAACAATAAAACAAGTGAGTGTTGGAAAAAGCATACGAAAACAATACAAAACAACAAAGCCCCAACCCATAGTCCTCGGGCGGAGCTACAGTGGTGTCAGGGTGTCCAACCGGACACCCTTCGTCGGAAAATTATATCGTATATATAAGTAAAATTGTACCCTAAATGACTAATTAATATATTTTGGACACCGTGAGCCCATCAAGCCTGTGTAGCCCAGTGGTTCTTGGGCCTTAAAAAGTAGTGCGCAAGGGAAGCGGGGAGCCTAAGTTCGATCCTCACCAACAACATTTTGTCCTTTATGGCATTTTTTTAGTTACTTTCTAAATCTACATAATAGTTAGTAAATCTATTATTATAAATAATTAAAAATTAATATTATTTGATAAAATAATCCTTAATTAGATACGACTTAAAAATTTAAGAAAAAAACAAAAAATTAGAAGCCAATCAGAATTTTAATTGATTTGACTGACTTTTAAAAAATAAAAAAACTTGTATTTTTTAATTTAATTAAAGTTAATAAACAACCCTGAAATTTTATATAAAACAGCTAAAAGCAAAAAAGGTTCCATATAGAATTCTTTTTTAAAAAACTTGTTTGACTATACTCTTTATTTTACATGTCTCGTTGTTACTGTCGTCGTCGCTTGAAGCATAAAAATGATGTCATTCTAAGTTGAATTTTCTCCTTTTTTCTCTCTTTTTTTCTTCTGTCCGATCATATTATATTAAACTAAATATACATCGCTTGAAGCATAAAAATGATGTCATTCTAAGTTGAATTTTCTTCTTTTTTCTCTCTTTTTTTCTTCTGTCCGATCATATTATATTAAACTAAATATACACATTAAAACTAAGTATTATGTAGTTTAACTTAATTTTTTTTGTACATTTGTTCATAAAAGAAATTTAATTATTAATATTACGTAGTTTGATTTTAGAATTTTCTGTACACCCATTTGTCATTTTTTTAGTTAATGTAATTCTTGGACACCCTTCGTAAAATTTCTGTCTTCGCCACTGTCCCCCCCCTCCCCCCCGGCCAAAAGCTAAAGCCTAAGCTCTAAGTGAAGTTGCTCAGCCTCTTGATCTTCATTCTCACGGATCCAATCTGCAGTGACAGTAACACTACTGGAACTCCCTACTGATGAATTTACTGATTCAATTGGCCTTGTGTCTAATGGAGCATTTATATTTAACCGAATCTCATACGGAACCAGTTGACAAAGAGGGAGGGCAAACAAGTTTGTTGTCTGAATAAGTAGAGGATGTGATAAAGGTGTAGGTGCAACAACATGAGGCCCCTGCAACACCATGTCCTGCTGATATTGTTCATAAATCGATCGTGGAGGGCCAAGAAATCCTTGAGGCCTCAACACCTTGGTTTCTTTGGAAGGGGACGATAAAAGTTTCCCTGGCCGTTTGACGCTAATGGGGTAGACTGGTGTTCACCCAACTCATGGTAGAGGGTGGCGATATCAGTCGATGGACATAAATTTGTTTGATGAGGCACACCTCTCATCCAAGTTTTGTGAGTCAAGTGCTTGTTTTGGTGCCTAGCGAGCCCTTGGCTCGAGGTGAACACCTCACCGCAGATCCTGCATTTATAACACCAAGCAGTTGCAGGCCTTGTTATGAGGCCTTGGTGAGCCATTTTTCTTGTTGGTTTTTGTTGTTGCATTTTTCAAAAAGGATTTTTTAGTGAACTTGAGAAATGAATTGGTGATGACTTGAAGAAATGTCCATTGAAATAAATATAATCAGTTTTGCCAATAAGATCGTAACAATCCTTGCCTGACTAACGAAACAATTCAAATGTATTGATTATGATTGAGGGGTAATTTGGGATATTAATTTTTTTTTAAAACAACTCAGTTCTGATATGTTTAGATATATTAAACCCAAATGCATAATTTTTTCCGCTTCCTAATCTTTTTCTCTCGTTTTGCATTCCATTTATGACTTGTGAGTAGCTATTTATTCTTGTAAGTTGAATAGATAAAAGTTGTTATTCATCTAAAAATATGTGACTTATTTTATAATGGGGTTAGGGTGTTTGCTATTTTTTTTTAAATTTAATTTTCAATGAAAAAATAAAATCAAATAGGTTTACAACAAAAAGGCATAAGTACTCACGAATTATGAACAAAATTCCTGGGACACATATTTCTTTTACCTCTGTGCTATTTTTAAGTGTGTAAAAATACAGTCTTTTGTACTGATTATGTTTTCTCCTCTAAATTACATTAAAACGGAAAAAGACCAATCAAATCAGTTGTTTGGTTTGATTTTCTTAAACTTACTTTCTTAAGTTTTTTCTTTTCGGATGAAATATAAATTTAATTTATTTAAATTCAAATTTATTAATTTAGTGAAACAAGATTTACGAGTAAATTTTTTGGTCACTTGTCAATATATGAAAATATAAAACTAAGTAAAATTTGCTTAACATTATTTTAATATTTTAAATATTATTCAAATAAAATTATTTTTGTCATCCAATCAAACACCAGAAAAACAAGTTTCCGTGATACCAAAAACCCAAATAATTTAGTTTTGTTGTAAAACAAGAGGAAAATACAAAAATACTTAAACAAGAAAGGGAGACAAATGGTGATGGAAAGTATAAAGTAGAGAGTCTTATTTAATCTCTTCAAGTGTTGTCTTTCACAAGGGTGAATCATACCCTTTTATAGGATGTAGAAATCACTCGTTTACAATGTTAAACAAAATACGTTAGAAACTCTTTAAGTGATACATTAAAAGGGACATTGAGTTAGGTGTAGATTGAAAAGAAACATCCACACAATTAAATGGATTTGTAACACTCTCCTTGGATGTTGATAGATAATGTGTCTCGTTAAAACATTACTAGGAAAAACCAAGTGGAAAAAAGCTTAGTGAAGGAAAAAGAGTACACACATCTTGTAATACGCCTTGAGTGCTACCTCATTAAAAACCTTATCAGAAAAACTCAATGGGACAAAACCTTGGTTAAGGAAAAAAGAGTATAGCGCGTATTTTACTCCCCCTGATGAAAACTTTAGTTGATATCTTGGAGACGACGCATTCCGATCTTATATCTTAGCTTCTCAAATGTTGACGTTGGCAATGCCTTAGTGAATAAATCTGCAAGATTATCACTCGAACGAATATGTTAAACATTTATCTCACCGTTTTTTTGAAGATCATGTGTGAAAAAGAACTTAGGTGAAATATGCTTTGTTCGATCTCCTTTGATATATCCTCCATTTAATTGAGCTATGCAAGCAACATTATCTTCATAAAATATTGTTGGAGTCTTTGTTTGCACAAAAAGACCACATAATTGCAAAATATGTTGAGTCATTGATCTCAACCATACACACTCTCGACTGGCTTCATGAATGGCTATGATCTCTGCATGATGTGAAGAAGTAGAAACTATTGTTTGATTCATCGAACACCATGATATAGTTGTACCTCCATATGTGAATAAATAGCCTATCTGAGATTGGGCTTTATGTGGATCAGACAAATAGCCGGCATCTGCATAACCGATCAATTCTTACTTGGATGCATTAGAATACAAAAATCCCAAATAAATTGTTCCTTGAAGATATCTGAATATATGCTTAACACCTTTCCAATGTCTTCGTGTTGGACATGAGCTGAATCTCGCCCATAAACTTACTGTGAAATAAATATCTGGTCGGGTATTATTGGCAAGGTACATTAGTGCCCCAATAGCACTGATATATGGACTTTCATCACCAAGAAGCTCTTCATCCTTTTCTTGAGGTCGAAATGGATCTTTATTTATCTTAAGAGATCTCACAACCACCGGGTTACTCAATGGGTGTGATTTATCCATGTAAAATCGCTTCAAAACCTTTTCAGTATATGTTGATTGATGGATAAATATTTAATTTGTCAAATGTTCAAGTCATCAACATAAACAAATATTATTATAAATTCAAATTTTGACCTTACTATAAAAATACAAGGACAAATGGGGTCATTCTTATACCCTTCCTTTAGCAAGTATTCGCTAAGATGATTATACCACATTCGCCCTGATTGTTTCAATCCATATAAGGATTTCTGAAGCTTTATAGAACAACTTTCTTTTAAATTTTTATATGCTTCAGGCACTTTGAGTGCTTCAGGGATTTTCATAAAAATATTGTGGTCTAGTGAGCCATACAAATAGTTTGTGACAACGTCCATTAGATGCATTTCAAGCTTTTCATGAACTGTCATATTTATTAGACACCTGAAGGTAATTGCATCTAACACATGAGAATATGTCTCATCATAATCAATGACAGGCCATTGCGAAAATTCTTGTGCCACAAGTCGTGCTTTATATCTTACGACTTTACCATTTTCATTGCGTTTTAGTACAAAAACCCACTTGTACCCAACTGGCTTGACACCTTCAGGTGTTCGGAGTATTGGTCCGAAAACTTCACGTTTTTCAAGTGAAGCCAATTTAGTTTGAATTGCTTCCTTCCATTTTGACCAATCATTTCTCTGTCTACATTAATTGACAGATTTTGGTTCCAAATCCTCATCTTGTTGCATTATTTCAACTGCAACATTATAGGCAAAAATATTATCCACCACAATATTATTTGGATTCAACATTTTTCTCATCGAGAAATAATTTATAGAGATTTCCTCATTCACATTATTTTCAGGTACATGAACCTCCTCAGTGGTGTCATCATTTATTATGTCTCAGAGCTCTTCATGAGAAATTGCCTCAACATTATGATCATTTATTCCTTTCCTTTTTCGAGGAATTTTATCCTTGGAACCAATTGATCTACCACGTTTTAAGTGTGGTCCAGACTCATTTGCCGTAACATTTTGTCCTATCGGGACATCAACTCGAACTTCAGCATTAGCAACTGGGATATATGATTTAGTAACACGTGGAAGGTTAGTAAATGCATCCGACAGTTGATTTGCAATACTCTGCAAATAAATTATTTTTTGAAATTCTTGCTCACATTGATTTGTTCGAGGGTCTAAATGAGACAGTAAAAGTGAATTTCAATCTATCTCATTTCCCAACAGCTTTTGTTCTCCCCCTAATGTTGGGTATACTGATTCATCAAAATGACAATCAGCAAACCTTGTCGTAAATAAATCTCCAGTTCAAGGTTTAAAATATTTTATAATAGAACGAGATTCATACCCAACATATATCCCCAACATTCTTTGGGGACCCATCTTTGTGCGTTGTGGTGGAGCAATTGGAACATATACCGCACAACCAAAGATTCTAAGATGGAAAATGTTTGGCTCCTGACCAAAAACCAATTGCAATGGGGAGATGTCATGATAACTGATTGGCCTTATGCGCGCACGTGCCGCTGCATGCAAAATAGCATGCCCCCAAACTGTAACAGGCAACTTTGTCCTCATCAACAATGGTCTAGCTATCAATTGAAGACGTTTAATCAATGACTCTGCTAAACCATTTTGAGTATGAACATGTGCAACAGGATGTTCAATTGTTATTCTACTGGACAAACAATAATCATTAAATTCCTGAGATGTAAACTCACCAGCATTATCAGGACGAATTGTTTTTATTGCATAATCTGGAAATTATTCTTTTAACCTTATTATTGGAGCCAACAACCTCGCAAAATCCATATTGCGAGTTGACAATAAGCACACATGTGACCATCTTGTAGATGCATCTATCAAGACCATATAATATTTAAATGGTCCACATGCAGGGTGAATAGGTCCACATATATCACCCTGTATCCGTTCCAGAAATGTAGGAGATCCCACCCCAACCTTAGCCACTGATGGTTTGATAACAAACTATCCTTGTGAACAAGCAGCAGAAGAGAATTCCGTTGATTGAAGAACATTTTGATTCTCTAAAGTATGCCCATGTGAATTCTCAATTATTTTGTGCATCATATTATAACCGGAATGGCCCAACCGGTCATGCCAAATGATAAAATCGTTAGAACCAGTAAATATTTTGTTTACTATGTCATGTGATTCAACCGTACAAATATTTGTATGGTACAACCCAAAAGAAAGTGCAGACATTTTTTCATGCACAATTTTCTTCTCCGCATTTATTGTAGTAATATAAAGGTATTCCACCTTTCCTTCATTTGCAGTCTCAACATGATAGTCATTTTGGCGAATAACCTTCAAACTTAATAAGTTTCTTTGAGACTTACTACAATACAATGCATTATCAATTACCAATAATGTTCCTCCAGGTAGTAATAAGGCTACTCTGCCAGAACCCTTAATCAATTTTGTACTACCGAATATTGTATTAACATATCCCTTTTTCAAAATCAAATGAGAGAAATATTTCTTTTCTCTCAGTATCATATGAGTTGTGGCACTGTCCAAAAGGCACATATCTCCATTACTCATCTTGGATCCAACTGAAGACTGAGAAATTTTATTTATCTTCATAAAAATAAAAATACATAATAAGAAGTCTGAAACTTAACAAAAGAAAATTTAAGTACATGAACTTTAAGTATGACATTAAAAACACATAACAACATTATTCATTTTCCCGTTCAATTATCAATCTTCAGTTGCAATCCCGAAAGAAGTCCTCAGCTTCTAAATGAGTAATATCATCGAGCCCATCAAAAGCATCATCTTTCAATGCTAAATATACCTCAACATTCTCATCATATTTTTGAGAAGACCCTGCCTTAACATCATCTTTGAGAGTCAAATGTGACTCCACCTGGGCATTAGAAGAGGAGGCACCGCCTTTATTTTCTTTTCTTTTAAAGGAATTTTGATACAGCCTAACAAAATGTTCAGGTGCCCGACATTCATTTTCCAGTGACCTTTAAGGCCACAACGATGATAGTGATCGCCCTTGCCTTTTGAAAGATTATTTTGAGAACCCATATTGTTCTTCCTTTTGTTATGACCACCACTTCGACGATTATTATATCGGCTTTTGCCTTGCCAGCCCACGCATATTATCATGGCTCCGATTATTTTGTCTTATTTCAGACTGGTCGTGTGCTTCTTCCCCATGTGCTTCCGGTAATGGAGCACTTCCAGTGGGACGGGCTTCATGATTTCTCATTAAAAGGTCATTATGCTGCTCAGCCACCAGAAGGCATGAGATTAGTTCAGCGTATTTCTGAAAATATTTTTCACGATATTGCTGCTATAATATCATATTAGAGGCATGAAAAGTAGTTAGTGTCTTTTCCAACATGTCCTCATCTTTTATAGTTTCCCCACATAATTTCAATTGGGAAGTTATTCTAAACACAACAGAGTTATACTCAATTACGGTTTTATAATCTTGAAATCGTAAGTGCATCCACTCATAACGAGCCCTTGGCAATACAGTTGCCTTGAGGTGGTCATACCTCCCTTTCAAACATATCCACAATTCAAGTGGATCTTTTATCATCAAGTATTCAACCTTAAGGCTTTCATCAAGATGATGACGAAGGAAAATCATAGCCTTCGCTTTATCTTAACTTGATGCTTTATTTCCTTCGATTATACCATCACCAAGACCCTTAGCGGTAAGGTGAATTTCAGCATCAAGTACCCATGACAAATAGTTTTTTCCAAAAATTTCAAGTGCCACAAATTCAATCTGTGACAAATTCGACATGATGAAAACTATCATAAAATAGTTGAGTTAATAACATGATTTTGATTTATTTATAATAAAAGATAAATTAATGTTTAAAATGATTAAGAATTAGTATAAAATATATTATATGCATGAACATGGAATGTTACAAAAGCAAGAAAACTCATAAAGTATGAAACGGTAAATCTAATATATATTCTAATTATTTTACAATATTTTTTACTAGTTCAATAGTTATTAACGACAAAGTTCAGTAAGATTTTCAAGTCATATTTAATATAATACTATTATTCTTCTTTATGACACACCAATATACTTATCATAATGTATGAAAATACTTACGAATTATTTTAACTAGCATGCTATCATATTACTTAGTAATTAATTTAGAGTTATAAGTTAGTAGCATATAAATAGCATAACAATATAAAAATAAAACGTAATACCTAAATCAAGTTATATATGCAGTAATTAAATTATAGATCAAATATTTATGCAAGTCATATTAGAGATGCTATAAACACATAAATGTATACCTGACTCTAAATGAAAATTGATTAACTTTTAGGAAAAAAAGATAATCCCGAATTAAGTAGGTCTCAATTGGTTAGAGACTCGTGCTGATAACGTGTTGTAAAGCCAGAGGAAAATATAAAAATACTTGAACAAGAAAGGGAGACAAATGGTGATAGAAAGTATAAAGTAGAGAGTCTTATTTAATCTCTTCAAGTGTTGTCTTTCACAACTAGGGTGAAGCATACCCTTTTATAGGATGTAGAAATCACCCGTTTACAATGTTAAACAAAATACGTTAGAAACTCTTTAAGTGATACATTAAATGGGACGTTACGTTAGGTGTAGATTGAAAAGAAACATCCACACAATTAAATGGATTTGTAACAACTTTTCATTTGTATGGAGACATTTAAAATTTTAGAGGAAAGAGTAGAATTATAAATTTTAAATGACTTATATTTCAAATGTCATATTCTCAAGTGTTGTTTGAACTTTTAATTTGCACGAGCAAACAAAAAGTTGGGATAGCAGTGATTTGATTTTATACTCTTTATAACAAATTTTCTTACATAAACTAGAAAGTTCAAATAAAATAAAACCAAAAATTTGAAATACTTATGGTCAAATTAATCTCTCATTATAATGTGAAACCAATAGGATATATTAATTATTTTAATAGCGCATTGAACTTAATATTAACTTAATGTAGATAGGAAAAACTTAAGTTTTAAGATTTTCATATTTGAATGAGAACTTTTGGTTAATGTTACAAACCCAGAATTATTCCGTGAAGTGAATGTGTCAAATATTTAATAAAAATTATAAATATGAGTATTCTCTTAGTTGCGAAAAATAACACTTACCTCAATAAGAGGTAGAATATTTAAGAAGAATTCTAAATATTCTACGTTTTACTTCCAAAGTAGTAAACTTTGAAACTTACTCTCATAGTAGCAAATCTAAATTGACTTTTAAAGTAGCAAACACTCTAAATTTTACTCCCGAAGTTATGAATATGAAATTTACTCCTGAAATAGTAAATATTCTTAATTTACTTTCGAAGTAGTAAGACTCTGAAATTTAATCCCGAAGTAGTAAGACTTTGAAATTTACTCCCGATGTAGCAGAACTTTAGATTTTACTCCCAAAGTTGTAAAACTTTAATTTTGATTCAGGAAGTAGTGAAATTTTGATTTTTACTCCTAAAGTGATAAAACTTTAAACTTTACTTCTTAAGTGGTAGAATTTTAAAATTTACTCCTGAAATAGTAAAATTAAAATTTTTACCCTCAAAGTTATAAAATTACAAATTTACTCTCAAAGTTATAACATTTTAATGTTTACTCGCAAAATGGTAAAATATTAAACTTTATTCTCGAAGTAGTACAATTCTAAATTTACTTCTAAAGTTGTAAAACTTTGAATTTTACTCCTAAAATGGTAAAACTTTAGACTTTGTTTCCAAAGTAGAAAAATTTCATTTACACTACAAAGGTAGTGAACTTTTGAACTTTACTCTCAAAAAGGTTTAACTTGCTAAAGTAGTTAGACTTTGATAGTCACATATGAAGAAACAGGATGTTGACATTTACTCTGAAAGTAGTAAGACACTAAAAAATGTTTAGAAATATTCTAAAGAATGTATATTGTGCTTGAGAAAAGTAACGACGTATGTCAAGTGATGTGAGGCTAAAAATATATATTTTAATCATTATTTGTCTCACATTTATTATTTGTATTTGCCTTTTTTGAGCATTAATTTTATGATTTGTGCTAAATAGTGTATTTTATTTGTAGGATTAAATTGGGGTAAAGTTGAAGAAGTTTAGAGCTAAAACGAATTAAATATGAAAGATTGAACAAGAAAATCAATAGACAGCTTAAGATTAAATTCAATATAATAATATATAATATGTAAAGGCAGCGAATTGCAAAATACAATTTGAATAGGAACCAAGTTGCCACGTGGCAGCCAGCCAAAGGCAAAAGAATTCGCTAACGGAAGGAAGCAGAGCACTGTTTACGCGGAAGTCAAATTCGATTGGGTTTTGGATTCAATTATTTTATTTAGGATTTTCTACATCTATAAATAGTCTATAGAAATAATTATAGGAGGAGATCAATTATAGGGCATCAAGTATAAAGTTATCAATACTTTTTAGAGTTTTTTTCTTCTTCTTCTTTTCTTAGACATTAGTAGCTAAGTGCCCTTGTTCTGGGGCTGTAGCTACGGATTGAATGTTGAATATCAAAGGCTTTTGAATTAATTCTAGGTTATCATTATAAGTTACTTTTATATTCTTATTTTAGTATTTCATGCTTGATCACCATAGAAATAAATCTATTGTCTATTCTTAAAATCGAGAGAGGATAAGGTAGATAGACCAGAGAATATAAAGCTCGATCATCCATTGAGTTGATGTGTGTTCAGGAGTGATGCCCGGACGAACAACTTGCTTGGTTACAAAACAGGATGAAATATAAATGCTCGCCAGTTAGGCCTGTCTATCCCCCGCTCAATGATGTAGTTAGAACAACTAATTGGAGTAGGCGATTAGAGGTCGAGATACCCGACTTATACAATTATCCCTGTAAATCAGTAACTAGATAATCAAAATTAGTTCATTGCCTGAGATACGATACATGAAATCCATTGCATGCTGCAGCCCTGGAATTTTCCAACCATTGTAAGTAATCTTATTATTTAATTCCTGCATTCTGTTCTTTAACTTTTTGCACTCTTAAATAAATAATTAGACTAGTATAATTTAGTAAAAATAGTTAATTGACAAGTCCTTTGGGTTCGATAATCTGGTTCTTTTAAGAGCCACTATATTACTTACGCGACCGCGTAAACTTGCGTGTATATTTGGGAGCAACAAGTTTTTGGCGCCGCTGCCGGGGACTTAGAAATTAACTATTCTTCTAGGTTATACTTTTTCTCTTTATTTATGTATTTTTTTTGTTTTTTTTAATTAGTTTTTTTTCTGAACAATTAATTTTTTTTGCTTTCTTTTAATAATTTGGTACTCTTATTGATATGGATGGTTGGGATAAATCGTGGTTGGATGATGAGTATTCTTATAAATATCCTTGTAATTATTGTAATGGACACCACTTGGATATCGAGTGTCCTATATGTCATATATGTGGTCGTCAATATATTCATTGGAATGGTTGTCCTAAATCTTATTCCCTTCCCCTGAATCCCTATTTTGATTCTTCTACTATTTGTGATGTTGGCAGGGGCGATGAAGTGGAGAATGCAAAACAAGAGGCGCGTAATGTGAATTCATTTATGGAATGTACGAACATGCTAGACAAAGTTAATTTTAAAATCACTGAACAAATATTTGAATGCGTGGACGAGCAAAAAACAATCATGAAATTGCTGGATAAGCTTGACACTATTCAATTAGAAATCACAGTCCTAGCTAAATTAGAAGAGATTGAAGCTCAACAAGGAGAAAGTTATGAAGAAATAGAGATAGTAAGCCAAGCTTGGCTACAAGAACAAACTCAACTTCTAAAGTTTCAAGAGTCTATTCGTGATGGTCTGACATACATGACAACCCAACTGATTGAAGGAAGATTTGAGCTCACACAAGAAATAGATCAATTTGGTTCAGATATTCATGACTTAGAGGCTCACTTGAACAAAAAGATTGAGGCATCTGAAGCCCAATTACCAATTGACGTGGATGATGACCAACTAGTTGAGCAAAAAGAGGAATTCCAACCATTCAACTATACCTTATTCCTTAATATCGATGTTGAGAAAGAGTACAAAAGTGAGAATGTGGTAAATAATGCTTCTTTGGAGTTGAGGCAACTTGAATCTCATTCAAAATAGTTTTCTATAATATGCTTAGATGGCGACATGAAAGTCGAGTCATCTGAACTAATGGATGAGTGTATAGATGAGGTACAAGGCCCCTACATCCTAAAGTTTTTTATCCCACGTAGATAAAAACGACATTCCTCACATAAGGGCCAAGAAGTGTAAGATGCGACATATATTACTTGGTTCCTTTATCTTTATACCACTGCCCCTAGAGAGAAGCAGAAAAATTGATGCAAAGTTAGCGGTAAAATTCATAAGTTCAAAGTGGAAAGAAAAGTGGTGAACTTACTTGTGTCGTGCCGCGACGTTAAATTAGGCGCTTATTGGGAGGCAACCCAATTTATAGAGTAACTTCTTATTTATTTTTTTAATGTCTTTTTTTGTGTTGTTTTTAATGGTTTTGGAGAAGTCTGAGTATCCGAAATTTGGAGCTAAGGAGCACGTTTGAGCTTAAGTGTGGGGTGACGACCCTTCATGAAAATTGAGAGAACATGCTACTAGCTAGGCCTAAAGGCCTCAGGGAGTTTTCCTAACCCTTGTTTTAAATTTTATTTGATGCTTTGGGGACATAGCATATTTTTAAGTGTGGGGTGGAGGAATGAATTCCTACTTTTTACTGTTTTATTGAGTCTTTTATTTTTTAGGATGGGTTCCTTGGCTTTTGTTTTCGGTTCTTTTCCTGAGGATAGTCCATTTGAACCGAGTGCCTTTTATTTTCTTAGGAATAAATTTTCTTTTAATTTTATTTTTTTGAGAGAAAAGAAAAGACCCTTTTGAGTGGTGTGATACTTGCTATTTAGGCCTAATTTTTTAGTAGTAGTTTCTTATGAATGCTTGATTGATAAGGAATTTGCAGACTCTTTGACACCTAAACTCATGGTTGTAACTTTGTATATAGCTTATTTTATTTTGTAGTTTGTTATGATCTTGTCTCTCTTAGAAGTGGAATTGATCCATCTTGATTGATACTTGTGCCATGTGTGGTAAAATTGTGTTTATTCCATGTTTTGCATCTTAGTCTAGAACTTGCCCTACATGTTATTGAAGCAAAATAAAAAGTGTTTCTTTGTTTAGGAGATGATAATAGGCTTTCTTTGATTTATCTTGTAAATTTTAGCCTTTTCAGATATTATATCGCTAGCTAGCCCTTTTGAGCCTGTAGCATTTTGTTGGTAGCCATAGTTTGCCCTTAACATTTTTTGTTGAATCCCTAGTTTTTGCACCTTGCTTTCTTGAGCATTATAGCATTGACTTATTCTAATTGTTAATTCTGAAGATAAAAGGGATGGTTGAGTGAAAAGGTAATTAATGATAACTACAAAGTGCTTAAAAAGCCTTCTTCGAAAGAATGTGAAAAAAAGAGAAAAAGAGAAACAAAAAATGTGACATGAAAAAAAAAATCCTTTGAAAAAAAATTGATTGAAACATTTTGAGATGATGAGAATTACTTGTAAAATAATTGTTGAAGAGAGGGTTGAAAATAAAAAGAAGAAAATAATGGGTGATAAAGTCTTAAAGTACACAGTGCTTAAGGAAGTGTAAGTTACTATTATATAGATTTCCTATCCGTCCCCTAGCCTACATTACAACCCATTAAAGTCCTATTTGATTCTATTCAAGCATGCTTAATTAGTGGAGATGTACATAATGGGCAAGCCTATGGTTCTTTGTGCATACATGTGAATTTTATTTCTGAGTGTGAGTTGTTCTTTGATGTTAAGTCCTTAATTTATATTCAATCTTTTGAATTGAGTGTGTGGACTATTTCTTCTTTTGAGGGCACTTGTTTTATGATGGATAGGTGATTTTATGAACTTTCTTTGATGAGAGTAGGTGAGCAAGCTTAAATTTGATAAGTTCAAAGTCTTTCCTTGAGGTTAGAAGGTTAGAGATTTGTTGTTTATTTTGATGTCTTGCATAATGATTGAGAAGTGCGCTTGATGTTTTAAAAATTGTATATGGCCTAAATTTTTTGTATTAACCAAAGTGATGACATTCCTAGTATGATTTTTTTGAGATGAGCTTTAATGTTTACTCGAGGACGAGCAAAAGTTTAAGTGTAGGATGTTGATGTGAGGCTAAAAATATATATTTTAATCATTATTTGTCTCACATTTATTATTTATATCTGCCGTTTTTGAGCATTAATTTTATGATTTGTGCTAAATAGTGTATTTTATTTGTAGGATTAAATTGGGATAAAGTTGAGAAAGTTTGGAGCTAAAACGAATTAAATATGAAAGATTAAAGAAGGAAATCAAGCAGCCATCTTAACGGATTAAATTCAATATAATAATATATAATACGTAAAGGCAGTGAATTGCAAAATACAATTTGAATAGGAACCAAGTTGCCACGTGGCAGCAAGCCAAAGGCAAAAGAATTCGCTAACGGAAGGAAGCAGAGCACTGTTTACGCGGAAGTCAAATTCGGTTTGGTTTTGGATTCCTAATTTGTTTTGGACTTAGTTATGTTATTTAGGGTTTCTACATCTATAAATAGTCCATAAAAATAATTATAGGAGGAGATCAATTATAGGGCATCAAAGTATAAAGTTGTCAATACTTTTTAGGGTTCTTTTCTTCTTCTTCTTTTCTTAGACATTAGTAGCTAAGTGCCCTTGTTCTGGGGTTGTAGCTACGGATTAAATGTTGAATATTAAAGGCTTTTGAATTAATTTTTGGTTATCATTATAAGTAACTTTTATATTTTTGTATTAGTATTTCATGCTTGATCACCATAGAAATAAATCTATTGTCTATTCTTAAAATCGAGAGAGGATAAGGTAGATAAACCAGAGAATATAGAAACTCGATCATCCATTGAGTTGATATGTGTTCAGGAGTGACGCCCAGACGAACAACTTGTTTGGTTACAAAACAAGATGAAATATAAATGATCGCTAGTTAGGCCTGTCTTTCTCCGCCCAACAATGTAGTTAGAACAACTAATTGGAGTAGGCGACCAGAGGTCGAGAGACTCGACTCATACAATTAACCCTGTAAATCAGTAACTTGATAACCGAAATTAGTTCATTGCCTGAGTTACGATACATGAAATCCATTGCATGCTGCAGCCCTGGAATTTTCCAACCATTGTAAGTAATCTTATTATTTAATTCCTGCATTCTTTTCTTTAACTTTTTGCACGCTTAAATAAATAATTAGACCACTATAATTTAGTAAAAATAGTTAATTGACAAGTCCTTTGGGTTCGATAATCTGGTTCTTTTAAGAACCACTATATTACTTGCGCGACCGCGTACACTTGCGTGTATATTTGGCAGCAACATCAAGCACATTTAAATAGTAGATTTTATTCCCCTTTGTGTTTTTATTGAAATCTTTCATGTTATTGTGCAAGTTAATAACTTGAATTGGAACTCTTGAAGAGTTTTCAAAAGCAATAGATATCAACTGTAAGAATTTGAAATGAAAAACATGTAGAATTTGATTGGTCCTTGTAACGACCCTACCGGCCGTTATTGGCAAGCTAATCATAAAAGAAATTGCGTGAGAAAACTTTTGAATTGACGAATTCAAAGTTTCAAGCTTGGTTCGGATGAAATTTGAGCGACGTGAAGTATAGGACAATCCGAGATAGAATTGGTAAAATGTCTGAGTTTGAGCTGAGTTTCCTTTTAGATAAGACGTTAAGGTGTTGGTTTGACTTTTTGGAATTAAATTCGCGAAAGTAGAACTCCCGATATCTAACTTGGCGTGAAGGGGTTGGTTTAGAATATCAAGGTTTGAAAGTATGTTGCGAAATAGGCAAAAATAAGAATATTTCCAAGTTTCTGTTCCATGTTTTGGACTGCATCTACCCAAAAACATGAACAGTTAGTTAGAAAAAAAGAATCCTATATGTTTTGGACTATGGTTTTACACCCCAAGAACGTGTAAAGTTACTTGGTGAAAAATAATGCTATATGTTTTGGACTATGATTTTTCACCCCAAATACGTGGTTATATAGAGGATATGGACTATGGTTTAACACTGTAACACCTCGAAAATTGGTAAGTGAGTGTGAAGCTGAAAAGTTGCAAAAAAGTTATTTGTGCTAGTTTGAACGAGACCACCTACGGGTCGTAGATGGTGGTCGTAAAATCTTGAGTTATAAAATTGAAAATGTAAACTCCTAGATGAGTACCTATGGAACAAGATGGTATGTACGAAGCTACACGGGTCGTAGCTCAGGGCCCGTAGAAGATATACATACGTAGAAAGAATTTGATGAACCCTGGATCTATAATTTGGACTGCAGACCATAAAAAGTCCTATAGTTTGTAGCCCAGGGCTCGTAGAAGGGAGAATAGACTTAAGGGAATTTTTGACCATGATTTGAACGGAAGAGACCTACGGGTCGTAGGTCGTTCAATAGGTCGTAGACCCTTGCTCGTGGAATTTGGTCTAGAAGTTGTTCTCCAGTAGTCTTTCTATGGTTGACCAGTACAGTACGTAGAAGCCTGTACGGACCATACATGGTGCCCGTAGAAGTGATCCAACAGTTTTTAAGTGGGGTTAGTTCAGTCTATTCTCACCCCTTCTAAGTGTAAACCTGATGTTTTACACCTAATTAAGGTTATCATGACTGTAGTTTAACCCTAAAGCACTCATCAACACTTCCAAGACTTAGAGTAAGGATCCAAGCCGAGAAAGCTAAAGTTTTCATGCGTTCCTTCAAGTTCTTCAAGTTTCCTCAATAACTTTGTTCTTCCAGGTATGTAGGGCTATTCATAGTGTTGGACTAAGTTCGTCCTCACACCCTACATCTAAGTTCAGTCAGAAAGAATTAAATCATTGTTCTACCCAAAGTTTAGTAAAATACTAAATTTAAATTGTTTTCTTATTTCGAGTTCTGATTTCTTAATTATGAGATTATGATACTTTACGCATTTAGATCCTTGCGTTGTTTTTATGCTTATATTTTCACATGAACCCTGGTAGATGAGATTTTGCACAAAGTTGTTGTGCTATTATTTCCTTGCATTGATTTTAAAATTTAAAGAGAGTCGAAGAATAATTTAAAGAAGCATTGAGAAGAGTTTCAAAAGAAACTTTAATGATCCCAAATGTGTTATTTTTATATTTATAAAGGAAGTATTATTTCCAAAAAGCATAAAGACTTTTCATAAGCATTTCAGACACATAAAGTGAAGTCCAATTACCCCATAAAAAGGGTCTTTTGAGTATCAGTGAGTATTTTATATGAGCATACATATTTATATATTGGGAGTACTATTGAGCACTGATTTGGAGTAAAACTTAAGATAACTCAAACTCCATAACTTACGCCACCAACATAGATATGTTTGTATCGCAAGACGGGCTACTCCTCAGCTGCCTCATGTAATCACTCAGTTGGTCATTTTTGGTAATCCTTGTAAAATTACCATTTTCCCTCCCTATATTGGCCGTGAGTCTTCTATGATCTTGTTTTGAAAGTTGGCATTGAATTTAGAGTTCAAAGTTAAGAGTTTTGTAAGTTTTGAGTTTAAAAGTTTAAGTTATGAAATTCATTTTCGATGTCTTTTGGATTTTCAAGTGTAGGAATGGAATTTCGTCGATTCCATCAGTCTCGAAAAGTGAAATCTGATCAGTGAGAGCTGCCAGTTTCCAATTCAGTGTATTTTTGAGGATTTGAGGTCCTAAGTTGTAAATTTATGGAATTGTAGCTTTTGGGTTGACTTTGGTCAATATTTGGGGTTCGGATGCTCCCATCAGAATTCCAAGAGTTCTGATGGATTTGGGGGATTATTCTAGGCTAGGTGAGGTCTTGGTTGATTTTTGAGAGGTCCCAAGCTTGTTTTAGCTGTTTTAGGCATTGAGTTAGTTTCTTGTGAATTTCACGAATGTCGGGTCAAGCAGACCTCAAATTCGTGTTTTGACCGTTCCATTGAGTTCGGAACATTGAGTATTATTGATTTGCATATATTGTTTGTGTTTATGAGGTTCCGAACGATTTCCAAGGGTCGTTTCACTATTTTGAGAGTTGGCTGTTTTTTCTCGTACTTGTGAGCTTCACTTTTGCGAGGATCGCGGAAGCGAAACCCTGGTGATGAAAGGGAAGGGTTTACTGTGACATCCTAAAAATTCTAAGTTAAGACTCGAACCATTCCTCATTTGTGAATAAGATTGTACAGAGTGATTATTAATTATTTTTAGGTGTTAGGTCAATTCTTTAGTGTGAGAATAATTTTTTTATATGAATTAAGGTCTCTAGAATCCCCTAGCACAAATTTGAGTTGAAAGTTTCCATACCCATGGAGTTTCAATAGTAGATTTTATTTGGTTCAATTTCAAACGATCATATCTCTCAGCACATACATAATAATGAGGCCCATGAGCTATCAAATTAAAGGTCTTTGAGTCCTCTTTCCAACGCCGCCAAGTTTGCTTAATTTTGAGCTCTGATTAAAAAGTTGTGGTTGTGTTTGTGAAGTCTCTCTTTTAAGACATCTAAATCATTTTTAGAGGGGTAGTTTGGTCTTTTCCTTTCTCCTTCTAAACCTAAGCCATGTTTTATTCACTTAAATAAGGGTCTAATCAACGTTAAACCATTTTTTCACGTTCTTTAACACTTAGAGGAATTAGAACAAAGTTCAAAGAGGAGAAAAATCTAGGTTTCAATCGTCTTCAAGTTTCCAATGATTTTTGCCAAGAACCATTGGTCTTTCCAGGTATGTAAGGCTCCTCACAGTGATGGACTTGTTCGTCCTAATGCCATACATCTAATTTATCCATTAAGTCTTTGTATTCAAATAGTTCTTGATTATGGTCCAGGTCTTGAACAACGGAGGTTGCGAATTCTTTTGTGTTGTGAATCTTTAATAAAACTTGTGTTTCCCAAAGGGATAATGTTGAATTCCTCATGTATTTTTGTTGGGTTTGAGAATCGAGAAGAGTTTAGGAGAATTTCCCCATTCTAAACGAGTTAGGACTCTGAATTGAGCATCAAAATTCGTCTGATTTTCTGTGTAGGGGTGTGGGCCGGTGCGCCACCCATAGCGCCAAGGCTGCACTTCAGTTGTTCAGACCCTGGCGCAACGCGCAAGTAGTGTGCCAAGGCCTGACTTCTGAAGTTCTGGCCCTAGGGCGACGTGCCAGTAGTGCGCCAAGGTTTTCTAGGCTGATTATATTCTTTGTTTCATCGCATGTTTCTTTAAGTTGTGCTCACTTTTCCCTTCTCTATAATAGCTCCTATAAGGTCTATTAACCTTTGAAAGTCCCCATATATCCTAATCACGTGTCTAAGTGTGCATTCAAACTAAAACAAGTTCATGAAAAGTTTAAAGGCTCTATTTTCAGAAAAATATAAGAGTTTTCAGTTGCTATGAATATTGATCTTGGTCTTGAAAGATAAGTCAATAAAAATACGTTTAAATGTAAGTATGAGCTATGTTTTTGAAAATTCCTTCAGTAAAGTAAAAGTCCATTTCCTTGCAAAGGGTGAATTGAGAAAAATTGATATTGTGTATCATTTTGGGAGTAGTATCGAGCACCAAATTGGGTTAGAGTCTTTTATAATTTGAAATTCCAATAAAACTACGTAGCCATCGTAGGATAAGTTAGCATTGATTCATCTTGCTACTCTTCACTGCCTCTAAGAAGGCCTATTAGATGGATCCATAGTTACAGTACCATATCATCCTATACCCCCACAAAGTATATGATGATCCTTGTAATATGGGCGAAATGTTGCATCATTGCTAGGCTCATGGTAATGGTTGCCGGTTACAGAAATTCCCCACGAAGTAAAGTATATTATTTTCATATTGCTTTTATTGTATAGCTCATGGTAAAA
This sequence comes from Solanum etuberosum, assembly GCA_029582245.1. NCBI lineage: Eukaryota > Viridiplantae > Streptophyta > Magnoliopsida > Solanales > Solanaceae > Solanum > Solanum etuberosum. Next base: position 9,875 of record JAJONR010006773.1, on the reverse strand, counting down.
CTTAAATGGTTTTCAGTTAATGTTCATGCATTGATTCATTTGAGTTGCTTTCAGTCATTTAGTTCAGTTATTTATTTATTAAGCCATAGTACATACTTGTACATTCATTGTAGTGATGTCATTTGACCTAAAAGATGCAGAAATAGGTTCTTAGGATCCTCAACAAGAGTCTGTTTGATCACTTCATCCGCTCGCAAGCTTTCGAGTGAGGTCTCCATACTTCTCTAGGACTCTAGTTATATGAGTTATTAGTAGTAGTTCCTTTGAGGAGTCGAGGGTCTTGCCCCAACACTCATCTTTGAATAGAAGAGGTTTCACAGATAGACGGAGAGTCTTTCAATCTCAGATGTTTTATTTAAAACTTATGTTTAATAATCCTCTTATTTAGTGAAGTTTTGAGATTCAGTAAATTGTTTCTAAACGTTTCTTTCAATTTAATTCTTATGTATGCTTGAGTTAGTCTTCCACTTTTAGTCAGCCAGGATGATGGTTCGCTTGGGAACCAACAATGGTTCTCGTGTGCCAGCCACATCCATATTTAGGCTCAGGTCGTGACATCTAATTTTGGCGGGGTTCGCTTAAGCGAACCATGGTTTTCGATCGCGATGTTCACAGAAGCGAACCCTTGTTTGCGAAAGCAAAGGTCCCCACTATAACACCTTGCAATTTGAAAAGGAAATGACTGCATTAAATTACAGCACTAGGTTTAGGTCTATGAGAACAGTCTACGGTTCGTAGGACTTTCTAAGGTTCAGAGACAAAGATAGAGATTAAGTTACAATATCAACTCCAAGTACCTCTTTTTACGGTTCATCCGGACGGGCCATCAGTCCTTATACGAGCTGTAGATAGAACTCGTAGGTAGATCCCAGACTTAGTGAAATTTTAAGGGGTCAAGTTGGTTTCTATGGTTGGTGTCTACGGATAGTAGGAAGACCTATGAGCTGTAGGCAGGGTCTGCCAAATGTTGGTCCAAAATTAAGGTTTCTAAACTTTCCTACGGTTGACCAGTATAGTCTGTAGAGTAGGTCCAACTATAAAAGGGCATCAAAAGTTATTTTAAGGGGCTTTTGAGTCTTTTCCCTAATTGTTTTAAATAAAAAATAAGTCATTTTGGCTTTCATCCTAAGACCTATATAAGGCTTTTGAGTCCTAATTACCCACTCAAACCCCATTCTCCTAAATATCCACAACCCAACCAAATTCATCCTCCCCAAATTCTCTCAAGACTTAGGAAGATATGCATGTTTTTTTTATGAAATTGTTGTAAATGATTTTGGGATGCTTTGAAAGGAAAGTATGAAGATTATTGTGAAATGTTGTCTCACAAGTTATTATGATCATGATTGTGAAAATTTCTCATAAATGGATTCACAATTGTGAATGGTTTTCGCATCTATGTTGAATTATGTTTAAGGAGCTATTCTATGCTTTGATCTCGAAAATGTGGATTGTTATTGATCATTGCCTTTTCTATGTTAAATTGATATTTGACTTTTTATCTATTCCGTTGGGATTTAAACTTTTTACCGAGAGGGCTTTGAGATGGAGGCTCAAATATGGTTGTCTCTAGTAGCAACCTCTAGTCCCTAACTATGTTGCCCAGTAGAAATTCTTAAATGACCTAGCTAGTGGATCCACTTTAGCAAATGATGATATGTACAATTCTATCTTAGCAAGTACATTCCCTTTCTTTCGGTATGATGGATATATCAGATTCCATGATATAGCTATCATGGTTTTATTGTCGGTTAAAGCTAATATCCTACAAAAATGACTATGTTTTCTTTAAAGCTTTTCTTATATCCTTTATGTTAATGTATTTGACCATATTTCGTGATTCACATGTAATTTCTTGTTTAAGCTTTTAAATGTTTCAAATATTGGTCATCCATTACATGTTTTAAGCCATTCATGCTTTTATGTATGTTTTATACATATTGCCCCATACTGAGTACATTTCATGTACTAATGCATATATGTGCCTAAATTGTTTCACTAATCTAGGGTTCGACGCTTCTATCCCACACTCCCGTGGCTAGTTGATCTCATTGACGATTCAAAGATCAAGAGTTTGTGAGTCCTCATGTTTCGAGGACTATGACAGTATTATTGTTTTCTTTACTTTTGTTTTCCGACTTTGTATGTGATGTATGGGTTACGCCCCGATCATTTTTCTTATGATATATTAGATGGCTTATTGAGACTTATGTTAGACTTCCGCTTTATCAAAACTCTTGAAATATGAAATACTTTATTTTGAATTCTTTAAGTTCTATTATCTTGTATGATGTATACTAAATGTCTTGTGTAGGGCCACTCAGGGTCCTATACGCCATGTTACTGTCATGCCCCGAGCCTACACCCCGGGTGGGACTGGCACTCGAGAACCATTGCTGGCCCCAAGCGAACCCTTGGCCTGGCTTAACTCTTAGCGGAAGACTTACTCATGATAAAAGAAAGTATTGAAATACAATCATAACTAAAATGTCTCAATGAATAACTTAGAATGTTTTAAAGATCAATAATCAACTGGCCAAAATGACAACTCAAGTTTCAACATAACTGAAAAGGAAAAGTAAAGACTCATGAACTAACATCAACTAACTGTCTATGAAGCCTCTAACACCTGAAATGGACGTTGGGACAAGACCCACGACATCCTAATGAAAAAATTGATAAAGCAATAAAAGGGGTCCTCCAAAAGCAAGGAGGCTCACTAACCACTCTGAAGCTCAACTAGAATCAATGATGCGCTGGATGCTGATCCTGGTTACCTATATCTGCATCATAAAAGATGCAGGCCAACTGGCATCAGTACATTGAATGTACGAGCATGCGAGGGGAATTCTAAAACAAGACATAAACTTGAAAGGAACTAAAAGAACATACCTGGGCTCAACTCAACTCAACTCAACTCATTTCAATATAAGGCAATAAAATGAATGCAATATAAAGAAAAACTTTTAAAACATGAATAACAACTCTGTGTATTAAGAAATACAATAGTAACTCAGTTTGTATGCAAAGATACAATATAAACTCTGTTTGTATATAAAAATATAATTAAATTTGTGTATATAAGAATACAAAATACTTCTGTGGGAGTTTCTCTAACTGACAACCATCACGTAAGAGCTATGTGATGATACAATGTTTTGCCTCACACTGCCAGGGCCGTCCTATACCTTGCCGAGGGTATAGAACCTGACTAATAAGTGGATCCACTAGTCTATGCTAAAAAACACTAAGGAATCATCTAAAAAGTATGACCCTTTTCTACCCATGATGGCTACATGGTTTATGGGGGCTGTGAGTTGTCTGAACTCTCCCCCTATCAGTGCTCAATACTACTCCCAAAATATTACTAGCTAATATGTTTAAAAACATAAATTCTTTCTGTATTTGAGATTATTTCTCAAAAACTTAGCTCAAAGGCTCTCTTGGAAATCAAAATTTCCTCTTTTGCTGAATTGTGAAAGCATTTACTCTTTACTGAAAACTAGCTCAAAGGCTTTATTGGAAATCAATGTTTTCTTTCTTGTTTAAATGTGAAAACATTTACTGTTTGGGAATACATAGTCCCCATATACTCTTTTGAAGAAATGAACTTCACTCTTTACTCTTTACTCAACTCGAAACTCAAGTCGTAAAACAAGTTTAAAGAATTTGTAAAAGACTTTTGAAAAGACTCTAAGAACTTCTCTTGACTTGACTCTTAACATTCCTCAAATTGAATTATGGATTCAAGGCTCATGATCTCCTGTTATGGATGATTTCATGATGTTTAGACGTACCTTAGAGCGTAGAAATCAACCAGAAAACATAGGCACGTTTCAAGGGAACTCAAACGGAAAGAAGTGGGAAAGGGTAGGGGATCTGGCGACCCTGGCGCTCTGAGTGGCGCCGGGTGCCAGAGCTGAAACTATAGAGTCTGGGTTGGGGCGTACTGGCTGGCGCGGCGCCCCAGGGTCCTATCTATAGACTCTGATGTGGGGCGCTCTGAGTGGCGCGGTGCCCTACCCCTATTCCCCAGTTTTTGATGAATTTCCTTGGTCGTTTTTCAACCCTAAACCCTCTAGATTCGATTGGTTCCTTCCCCAAACACTTAGATTCGACTAAATAACCAAAGTATGCAAGAATCTACTCAAAAGGACATCTGATTTTATGAATTTAACTCAAGAACTTCTCAACAACTTCATCAATCAAGAACCCAACAGAAACTTCAACAAAATCCATCAAGAACTCAATTTCTATACTTTTAAGAACATAATTTTGATGAATTAAATCATGATTGGTGCGTGGGTGAATGAATCCAATGCTATGTGATCTCACATACCTCGTAGGGATCAACCCTTGGCAAAGTCCACAAGCTTAACTTCAAGAACGCGACGAATCCTTGCTTCTTCTCCTCTTTTCTCCTCTTCTTTTCTCTTTTGTCAAAACCCTAACTTAATCTTATGAAGCGTAAACTGAACCAATTAAGTTTAGACCCCAACTTAATTACCAAAAAATTATTTAATTAATTGGGTAGTGAAAAGACCATAATACCCTTCTAAAATCCAGTTTTGACTTCCATATCTAGACAGCCCGACTTCAAATGGGGATATATCCCTCATACAAACTTTAAAATGAGCAAACTCAGGGGCGTTGGAAAGATAATTCAAAGATCATTCCTACGGTATCTTGTAGCCCACGTAACTCATCCCGTGCTAGGAGTTATGGTCGTTTGAAGTTGACCCAAAACTCATGCTTAGCTTAACTTTGTCAAACTTTCCAAATTTGATTATTTCTAAAAACGGTTTCTTTCTAATTCTAGTTCTTTCGAATAGCGAGGGGTTACAGTTACACCTAGGATATGATTTGGGTCATGACACCCACTTTGGTGTCTTCCACTTTTTCAAACCTAAGTTCATTTTTGCGACATCAAGGGGGTTTGCCTGTCATTTTTTAGGGTTAAGCCCAATTTTTTCATTTTTGAGCTTGGGGAACCCTTGGTGGCGATTTTGGAAATATTTTTTTGCTAAATCATTTGGGTAAACTTTTATGATCCTAAAACATTATTTTTCTTTGATTAATTATGGATTCTAAGATCATCTCCTAAACCTTGTATTCTTGTAAGATTCGTGTATTTTCTTTGTTGCTTGTGTGTTGAGAGTAATGGGATTGCTGTGAAGGGTTAATTGTCTACTTGATAACTCTTAACGAATAACAAGGGGTTGAAATTAAAAGTCTATGTGATGATCATGATATTTGTGAATTTCCTTTTAAAAACCCTTTTTGATTGATTGTTGAAATGCTTGATAGCATGAAAGTAGACCTGAATTGTGTGAATTGTTGTCTCTTCCATGTGGTGTGATATTTCTTGTGTGCATTGATTATTAAATACTGTGGTGAGACATGTGATAGTTTGATGTCAAGGTCATTTCGATCAATTATTTATGATGCCGAGGTCTTTGGCGACAAGTGTTATGATGTCGAGGTCTTTGCCGGCAATTGTTATAATGCCAAGCTCTTTAGGAGATTGTTATTAAGTCAATGAGAAATGGTTTTGGATAGTGATTCGATATAATTCCAATGGGAAATGGTTACGGCTAGTAATATGAAGTAAAACTGATGGGAAATGGTTTCGGCTAGTGATTTGATATAAACCCAATGAGAAATGGTTCAAACTAGTGATATTATGCCGATGAGAAATGGTTATGGCGAGAGATTGATTATTGTGACTTATTGCATTTGATTTGTTATGTGTGACTTGCTTATTAATTCTGATTTATGCACTTGTTGCGTGTGGTGGATCTACTTGACATTGAGATTGACCTATTTGATTTGTTTGATTGCTGATTTGTGACTATTGGACTATGAGTGTTGGGCCTTGTAAGTCGTATATTACATAATTTTTAGGTTGAGCTGATTTCTGTGCAGGTTGTATTTGAGGAGGTTCGCTTGGAGTGTAAGGGTTACTCGATTCCTAGCTAGATACATTGTTTATTAGATTTATTGATGGGTACCATGTTGTTGGTACTCACCCCTTTCTTCTACACATGTGTAGGTTCTGAGCTCGGACCTGTGTGATATCTTTCTCCTATTTTTGATTTCGAGGCTTGCCAAAGATTTTGAGAGGTAGATTTTTGTCATCCCGGCGGACCCTGTTGTTCCTTTATTTTATGCTTTGTTCTATTCGAGAAACAAAGACTAAGACTTGTACTTACTTCTAAATTCCCCACTTTATGTATTTAGTGGCTTGTACACATGACAACTAGATTCTTGGGTATTGTTTAGAATGAATAAGTTTTCCACCTTTGTCATGTTCTTGCGTAATATTTCCACTTTTCTTTTGTTTTTCGTTATGTTAAGGCTGACTTTTCTTGGTGGGAATAGACAAGTACATCCATTTTTGAGTTTTGACTAATGGTAGCAGAGCCCTAGGTTCATAAGTCTCACGTGTGCACAAGACAAGTCAGCGTAGGGTTTTGGGGATCGGTATAGAGACTTCTGTACTTATATATCCATGAGAGCCTATGAAGACTATTAGGAAACTTCCTTTTATTCATCATTTCTTATCATGCGTGGTTACGTTTTCTAGTGTTGAGTTGCCGCTCGTTGTTTTGGCAGATGTGGAGGACCAAAGATTTTGTTTCCAGTGGTAGAGGGGAGGCAATCCCTGAGTATGTTGTTGAGACCCAGGCTAGGGGTAGCTGTAGGGGCCGAGATAGAGGTCGTGCTCATGGATTAGCATCGATTAGAGGTTGTGCCTGTGGAGCGGCACCAACCAGAGGTTGAGCTTGAAAGGCTTCTACTTAGACAGATGCTGAGGCTGCGGAGGATCAGGTTCCTCCAGAGTTTGGAGTGCCTTTGTTTCAGGATGATGTTTTTGAGGATGCTAGGTTCTTTAGAGAACCTCTCTGAGGGTAGTTCGATAGGTTTGCCACAGGGTGCTCAGATGAAGGTAGGGGCGCAGACCCCAGGTAAGCAGTAGATTCTCGATATACCTTTTTAGGTGAGCCAACCACCGGTGGTTCCTCCACTAGTTGTTGGTGCACAGATTGCTCCCAAGTTTATTATGATAACGGGTGATCAGTAGTTTTATGAAAGGTTTTCAAAAGATGAAGCCACCCAGTTTCAGGATGGTAAGAGCGAGGATGCTCATGAGCTCTTGAATTTTTGCCATGAGATGATTATGGAAGTGGATATGGTGGATGCTCGTGGTGTTCACTTTGTTTCACTTCAACTTCGTGGTCTCACCAGAGAGTGCTGGAGGACTTTTGTGAGATCTAGAGTAGTTGGATCTCCCCCGAAAGTGTAGGATGTGTTCTCTAGTTCTTTCCAGTAACGCTTCATTCCTTGGAGCGTGAGAGAGGAGAGTCGACTGAGGTTTGAGAGCTTGAATCAGGGCAGTTTGTCTGTGAAAAAGTATGAGGCATGTTTTTGTGAGCTTTCCAGGCATGCTATGACTATTATTCTGGATGAGAGAGAGAGTTCACAAGTTTTTGAGAGGGTTAACTTTCTCCGTCAGGTATTATGTGTACAGAGCAGCCACAGAGGGGGCTTCCTTCCAGTCCATTATGAGCAACGCCAAAGAGGCAGAGTTGATGGTTTTTAGGAGATTGGAGAGCCTAAGAGGGCCTGTTCTTCTAGTATTTTTTTCTGGTGCCTCATTTGGAGACATATGTTCACATGAGGAAGTAGCTCCTTTTAGTGTCGTGGATGGGTTCATGCTTCCATGCCACCAGCTGAGAGTGGGCTGTCAGCCAAAGGATCTGATGGTTCTGGCCGAGGTGGCCATGGTAGTTTGTATCAATCGCAGTAGCAGTTATTTGTGCTGAGGCCTTGTTATACTTGTGGGGATCCAGGTCATCTGATGTGAAAGTGTCCTCTACTGACTCATTAAAGACCTCAACGCTTTTATTCAGCTTCTCAAGCTAGAGATTCAGCGCCTCCGGCCAGGGGTTGAAGTAAAGGTCAGATCGGTAGATGTGGTAGGACTACTAGTAAGGGTCTCCAGCTCCTCATGATGGAGGTAGAGGTCCTACTCAGACTATAGGCGGTCGTGAGGGCCAGTGTTATGCTTTTCAATGGAGGCTTGAGGCTGAGACTTCTGATGTAGTATCTCCTTTCAGTGTCGCGAACCGGTTCATGCTTCCATGCCACAGTGGGCAGCCAGCCTGAGGATCTTATGGTTCTGGCATAGGTGGCCATGGTAGTTTGTCTGATTTGCACCAGCAGTTACCCATGTCGATTTCTTGCTATACTTGTGGGGATACGGGTCATCTGATGTGAAAGTGTCCCCTAAAGACTCATTTAGTTCCTCAACATTCTTATTCAGTTGCTTTAACTTGAGATTCAGTGCCTCCTGTAACACCCTTTTATTTGAAAGAGCTAAACTTAGAAAGAACCATTTTTGGAAAGAATGAAAATCTGAAACTTGGCAAATTATGTTAAATATGAGTTTTGGGTCAACTTCAAATAACCATAACTCTCAGTACAGGATGAGTTAGGTGGCAAATATATGTCAAATGAAAGGTCTTGGAATTATCTTTCCAACGCCACCAAGTTTGCTAATTTACGAGCTCATATGTGGGAGATATGCCCGTTCGAAGTTAGGCTGTCTTGATAACGAAAGTTAAGCGGATTTTAAAGGGGTATTTTCTACTTTTCCATAACCAATTAATTTATTTCGTTTTTGGTAATTAAGTAAGGGTCTAAACTGAATTGGTTCAGTTTACACACTCGAATATTTCAAGATAGGGTTTTTAGAGAAAGAACTCAAGCAGAGAAAGGAGAAGAAAAGATCAAGATTCGTCAAGTTCTTGCAATTTTTGTTGTGGATTTCGCCAAGGGTTAATCCCTACAAGGTATGTGAGTTCACATAGAGTTGGGTTCGTTCACCCACGCGCCAAACATGTTTACTTCAGCGTGAATTCATCCTAAAAAGTTGAAAGTTTGAATGTTCTTGATGTGTGTTCTTGAATTTACTTTCGTTCTTGAATTGGGATGAGACTGAGGAGTTTCTTGAGATTTTAGTGTTGATTATTCGAGTTGTTTGAGTTAGATTCTTGTGTACATGTTTTGGATATTTGAATCTAAAGTGAAATTGAGAAAAAGGATCGAATTTAATCAAATTAAGATAAAAAATTAGTTGAAAAGTTCATCGGGTTTGCCTGGGGAGAAGCTGGCGCGGTGCGCCCCTGATGTGCCAGGGAGGCTGGGGCGGCTTGCCAGCAGTGCGCCTGAAATGGGTCTCTGAACTATGGGGGCTGGCGCGGCGTGCCAGCAGTGCGCCCGGGTCGTCCGCCCCCACCCATTTTTCGTCGTTTAGCCCGTTTGAGTCCTTCTAAAGTGTACTAACACTTCCTATCAATTTTAACTACTCTAAATGACTTCTAAACATCTAGAAATAATTCAGAAACATGAATCATAACCTTGAATCCATAAATTCAAATCCAAGTAAAGTTAAGAGCCAAGTCTAGAGAGTTCTTAGAGTCTTTTTCAAGAAGTCTTTTGCAAATGCTTTAAACTTGTTTTAAGACTTGAGTTTTGAGTTGAGTAAAGATTAACAAATGAAGTTAATTTTCTTCAAAAGAGTATATGGGGACATTGTATTCCCAAAGAGTAAATGTTTTCACATTTAAATAAGAGAGGAAGCATCGATTTCCAAAAGAGCCTTTGAGTTAGTTTTTGAGTAAAGAGTAAATGTTTTCATATTTAAGCAAGAGAGGAAACACTGATTTCCAAGAGAGCCTTTGGGCTAGTTTTTGAGCAATTATCTCAAATCACAGAAAGAGTTATGTTTTTAAACATATGAGCTAGTTACATTTTTGGGAGTAGTATTGAGCACCGATTTGGGGACAAGTTGAGTTCAGATAATTCATGGT
>JAJONR010006772.1:0-40950 GCA_029582245.1 Solanum etuberosum | reverse complement strand
CAAGGTTCATCATTGTAGTAGTTCATAGACTCATCATGAAAGGGCTACCATTGGTCTACCGATTCAAGACAAAGCCTAGAATACTTCATTAATCATTTATGAAAGGGATGCCATTGGCCTACCGATTCAAAGTTCATTAAGTCAAGATACCTTTAGTTACACAAGAAGAGGATGCCCTAAGCCTACCAATTCAAGGTACATCAATCAAGATCACTTTAAATTACACATGAAGAGGATGCCCTATGCCTACCAATTTATGGTACATTATACATTGAGAAAACCCTTTACAACATGTCATCATCATTCGTAAGTGTATAATTGAGAATAGTCTTTCAATCAACACATCATCATTATCATAATCATAGCAATTTCATTCTCAAGGTATTCATAAAACATGTACATACACATCAAGATCATACATAATTCTCATAATCGCCCTTCAAGGACCATAGATCACATTCAATCAACACACCTAGAATTACTACATTAGGCATGGGTAATAACATGATTCAAGTAATTAAACTACTACAAGAACAATTCTATAATATTCATCTTACTACAATTCACCCACATCACAAAGTCATAAATTAGGATTATGGGGAATTCATGGATTCATGAGAGATTTTATCATAAAACCACCATAAAACAACAATTCATTCATAATATATGATAATTAAATTATTGAAAACGTTTTTAGGAAGAATCCATGACTTGGAGTGAAAACCTTAGGTTTTGGAGAATTTCCTTCTTTGAAATAGAAAGTTTGAGGACTCCATGGAAAAAAGCTTTCCATGAATCAAGACTACCATACGTTAGGTGAGGAAATCCAACCAAAATCGAGTGAGAAATCCCCCTCCTTCAAGCCCTAACTTGATCTTCTTCTTCTTCTTCTTCTATGGAGTTTTTGGGAGAAGACTTTGGGGGTAAAGTTAGCTATGGATTTGGGGTCTTGGGAATTATGAAGTATAAAGGTTAATTAATAGCTTAAAAACCCTTACATAGGTCTAAATAAACAATATAAAACGACATCAGTCCAAATTAACCTCAAAACGAATTACCTAAAATGCCCCTCCCTTGGCCGCGACTTGGCAGATTCTGCAGGCATGACCTACAGTCCGTAGGTTGGCCTACTGGCCGTCCTGCAGGTCCGTATGTCATGACCTGTAACTCAACTTTGAGGGCTTGACCCACGACCCTCACCTATGGGGCGTGGGTCCACCTATTGGCCGTAGGTGCCATCCGTAGGTGACCCTTTTTGGGCAGTCTTGGGGGTTAGGCTTTAGGGTCCTCTTCAGGGACCCTTGGTTGGTCCTTGGGGGGTCGTACCTTGACGTTTAACCCCCCTAAACCCCTCATCGTAAGTTCGGAAAACCATTTTACACTTCTAAACCCCACATCAAACTAAAAAACTCTCACGTAAGGCTCTAGTTTCACCTACTAGTTTTTCGGGTTGTTACAAAAGTTAAATAACAATTAAAAGAAAATCGCATTAGCATCAAGCCATCAATATAACCGCACTTGCAATTTGTAGACTTTGAGGTTTCTTTTCCACTTATATTTTACTTTATAACTTATTATTGTGTCCAATTTCGATTTGAACAAGTAATAAAATTTCTATATTAGGTAATAAGTTGTATTCTAGTTCAATTGGTTTATTTTAGGCTAATTTAACTAGGAATAGGGAGGTTGGAGGTTCAAATCTTTTGATTAACTTTTCTCAAAACGCCCCAAAAATTAAAACAAAATTTCATGTTACTGGGATTCGAACTCGCGCACGCCGAAGGGAATTGCAGTTTCACTCGCGGTGCAAACAACGCACCACGGAGCTGACTTGTGTAAGTAGTGTCATTAATAATATTTGTAGTTCCTTTTTTTATTTTTTCAGATTTTTGTATATGTATATATACTAAAAAATTTTAACGAAGCAGTGTCGGTCGACCCCCTTGGTATAAGGTGGGTCCGCCTCTGACTTGACGGAGTAGTACTGAACAATTTTTGAAGAAACATTTGAGCAACTGAGTCATTGTATTCTGTCACAATTTTTTAGTATTTGATTGTAAGATAATGTAAAGGGTTTTTATGAAGTTGAAACTATGTTGAGAATGAAATTGGGTCAATTGGCTTCTCAATTATCGTAACTTCCCTCCACTTCCTCTACTACCCAACCAGTGACCAGTGTGGTGGTATTTTCACCTTATATATGAATCAATTTCCTACTTTCAAGGCTTCTTTTGTATCTTTATTTGTACATATATAATTATTCTTTTAGACATAGATATGCAAGTCTAAAGATAGATATTAAGATCATGAAGTTTGAGCTACATGTTGAAGATCTCGAGATCAAAACCAAGAACGTTATATCCTAATTTTGAATTGAAAAACTAATATTCATGACAATGTCATGATATTTTGAAATGATAATCTGGCGTCATTTTCACGGAAAAAAACTACTCAATACAAAATGTAAATGTTGGGTCCGTGCTATCACGGGCATACCTATCTAGTCTACTATATAGAAGCATGATGAGCTGGGACGACGACAACATAATCTTATTGTACATTGTGCAATAAAAGTTAGACAGATTTGTACTTTTTAGTTATTTAAAACAAAAGTAGGGATTTTTTTTTGTCCTTTGAATCAATTCTTTCTTCTTAAGAGCTTCTGGATCATTCCTCCCTTTCCTTCTTCTCTCTTTAATTTCTCTCTCAAACCGAGAGGCAAGGCTAAGGTCAAGCAACCATATGAATCTTTTCAGAATTCCAATAATGAGGAAGTTTAGTATTAGTTTTTTTTTAATCATCTTTAAGTTTTCATCTCAGATCAAATATGATATTACTATTTTGAGCTTCGTCGATTTATTAGGGTATACAAGGCTTTAGTGACTGAATGAGACTCGTACGGCCTTCCGTTGAGGTACTACTCGATCAGGTCTAATCCTATTCTCTTTTCTCTTCTCATATTTTACTTAGAAATTATTATTCTTATTTCCCGTTTAGATGCTATCAACTGGAGTGGGAATTTACAATTGGAAGTGGAAAGTTACAAATTTCTGTGTGGATTTTTTGTTTTGACTTTTGTTATAATCAAAAACTTATATGGCTACGATTGTTGAACTTACTGACAAGATGTTAGTTCTGTGTTTGGATTAAGAATATGGATTTTGATACCTACTTCCTATGTTTCAAAAAGGATGTCTCTTTCCTTTCTTTAATTTTCAATTTCCACATAACACCACAAGATTAAAGCCACAAGATTAAAGGACATTTTGGTACATTCTACATATATCTTACTTTCTTAAACTTCGCGCCAAGTCAAAATTAGGCAAACAATTTGAAACAAAGAATATATATGACATTGCGTTATTCCTTTCTATGCAAATCAGGGGTGGTTGGTTTCAGCAAGATAGAATTTGGTTCAGACTTTTGAGCTAGAATCGTGAGTGTTATGATGGATGAGAATAAGAATTTGGTTCAGACTTTATAGCTAGAATCGTGAGTGTTATGATGGATCTTCTGTTACTTCTCATTTTCTCTGGTGATTAAGTTGTGATGAGAGTTTTGTGCTGTACAATGATTTTATTTTGTTCAACGAGTTCATTAAAAGTAGATCGTTTAGATTGCTGCACCATAGAGATTTTTCCTTACCAAAAAAAAATGTTTTAAGAGTGTTACTACTCGCTAGAAGTATCTGCATTGTCTCACTGCTGATTGAGAATTATGAGTTGGAGAAAAGGTTCTTTCTCACTAAAAGCTATCACTTTCCTTTAATTTTTTGCCTCTTTAATTTATTTAATAATGTTCTTGTTTTGGTCAGGGAGAAGGAAGTTGAGTTTGTTGTTTGAGCATTATTTTCATCATGGTGTTAGCCCTCCGCTAAATATCTGTCATGTTTGCCTAACTTTTCTGAGCTTTCTCCCGCCTCTTTTTTGGTCTCTCTCTTGGTTTGTTTTCTCAGGATTATGGAATCACGATCTTTTTTTTTCTCACTCAGATTAATACTCATGGTCTGTAGTATCTTCATCTCGACAGCTTCATATTATCAGCTACAATGTGGATACTCGAAGCCGTTTTCAAAAGGGAGATTTTGAGGTTTTAAATTAATGGCTTACAAACACTAATCTTTGGTCCATTTAAGGTATCATCACCTTCTCCCCATAAGCTACTTCTATTTTTATTGTTTCCCTTATTTGTTAGAAGTATTACCTTGTTTGCAGCTTGTCACTAGAATGAATATACAATTTTTCATAATCAACTTAACAAAGCTAAAACATGAAGGCATGTACTTTTTCCCCTTAGCAAGTACATGAGTCTCTGATTATAGATAGATACCTTCGCAATTCTAACTAATATTATCTAAAAGACTTAATGTTTAAGCAAAATAGAACGGTCAAACAAATGTATTAGTAATTCCATAAATGTGGTTGTGGAGTGTTTCACAAATGAGCTATGCACCTTATCCAATGAACTACACGACCCCTAAGGTTATTATGGTCCTTGATAATTTGTTACCAATGTCATGTTTCCTGTATCTTTATTCACGTTCAACTATATGCTCTTTTTTATTTTTTCCAGCTTTGTAATGAACCTTTCAGTTCTCTTTATCTGCTTGGTCTCTTTTCATTTTTTCAGTTGTGTTCTCTCATCATAGGTATGTTCTCTAAAATTTTCCCAATTTTCTTCTCCTTCTTTTGTCATCTTTTTGTTTTGTCTTTTTTTGTATCCGTGCCTTTATTGGGTTTTTGTTTATACTTCTTATAGTCACATTGTTGTCATTTGTATTTGCTTAGCACAGACCCAACATCATAGAATCGTTGTTCCCATGCAAAAGATAGAAAACCCCAATATTAAGTTTAATGAGAAAAGCATGAGATATCTTTGTTTTTGTTATCAGACATATGATGGCATTTCAATATTAAGCTTACTCCTCTTTTTTCTTAATTTATATGCTTTCACTTTTTAATTTATCTTCTTGTCGAACTTTCAGCTTAAACTCATTCCGCCCTTCTCTCAGATCTGTGTGGTTCAGTCTCTGTTTTTGTGTTTCAAACTTCTTTGTTTCTCTGATGAGGAACCCAAAAAAGTAGCACTTGAGAAAGGAAGAGGCGAAAATGTGATGATTCATAGAAAGGTGGGTCTTTGTACACATTTTATTAATCTTTAATATCATCTTAGTTAGCACGAGGTGTTTACATTTCTACATCATAGTTACGAATTGGTTCTTGCAGGGATTTAGATCAAAATTGAATATGAAGGAGATTTTGAGAATTAGAAGGGGAGGGAAGGAAAAGTAACCTGGTGATACCTATTGGAACTTGCTCCAACCAATTCACTAGGCATATCTATTGAAATTTAATAGCATTTTTAAATGTTCCTGATTGTAGTCTAATATCTGCTTTCAAGTGTGGAGGTCTTTTTTCCTTTGCACATAACATATTTGATGGCAGTCTCGTTCTAACATTTAAAGAATGGTCCATTAGTTCTTAGCAAATTCTTAACTGATAATGTTGTTTCCTAGCTGCATAAAGCCGTTGTACTTGTACCGTTTATACTACTAGAATCACTGCGTTAAGTTGATTGAGAAAGCAGATAGCTTCTCTCTTGTGCACTAGCATAGCATGATATTTGCTCCCATTAAGCCATCATCTATCTTCTTCTTTCTACTGTCTTCTGATTTACTTCTCCTCCTTCCCTCTGGTTTTTTACTGTGGAGAGAATGGACTTGATTTTTTTTCTGCCTTTTAGTTAATTTGTTCACTGTGTCAAGAATTTTAAATCCAATTCTTATAATGTGGCTTTAGCTATACCAAACTTGAAATTTCTAATGCCAAATTTTCTATAAGATACAACAGGTTTTCACAATCATAAAGCATATATGGGGCACTGGATTGCTAAGACTTACTGCAAACATTTCACCACCTCATAGTGATAAGAAGAATGAAAATATTGTTCCTCTTGCCCGACTCTTGACTTGTTCTGTTGTGTCAATTCTTAGTTTCAATTATCTTGAAATTTACCTAGAAGCTCACCTGAGTCGAATATTTGCAGTGTATAACCTTCAACAGTAAAAGGTTAACTAATAATGATATATCGTTTAGATTTCTCCTTATTCCCTCTAAAATCGCTTGAATTACCGTATTTGCTACATTAATTTTCATATTTCTTTGGCTTTTTTATAATGGTGTTAAAGCTTGCTTAAATCCATTTATCCCTGAAGCTCACCAAATTTCAAGTTATGCGCTTCGCCTTGCTTAATTAATTGATGCTTTAGTATAGGTGTTAAGGTGCAAAAGTGAATTTTAATTATTTTTTTTCAAAAAAAGGTGCTAAAGTGTGTGCACCTTTATTGATAGGTTCCGTCTTAAGGGTACTACAACATTATAACTTAATAATAGTTTCCTATTCATTCGTCCAAATAATTATTATTTATAGTAACATATTCTTGCATGCATTTCTATTTTCATTTTTTTTATTGTGCTTTTTTGATTCAGAATATTGTTGAAACAAGGTTTATTGAGTCATTTTTCTCCTTTTATAGGTTGCTCACTAGAATATTTAAGCCTTACATTCCATTTATAGGTTGACGATCTGACACTATATATTTATTTATCGATATATCTCATTGAAAAATTTGTGTTATATATTGAGTAGAAGTATTCAATTTTTCTTTGAAGTGAATGAATGAAAGGTATTTACACTTCTGTTGGCATGTCTTTGGCAATATATTTCTTTATGCAGTTAGCGCTTTCGTTAATTTAAACCTTTTTCTTTTCTTGATATGTCAATTATGACATGTCATCGTCTAAATGTTGTAAAAGAGTGTTTTTGGTTGCAGTTCACTAACCTTTCAATTGTGGACGACTTTCATATTTTTTTAATTTTTTTTTAATTTTCTGTTACAAGGTTCTCTTCCTTTTTGTAAGGTAAATGAAGTTAATATAGAATTCTATTTTGATAAAGTGAGCACGACTATTGACTAGCTTGCTGATTACAGGTTCGGAGTATGTATGCTGATCTATAACAAAGGTCAAAGGTGAGACTTGCTTATTCATACACAATCAAATTATGTCCATGTCTGAAATATGTAAAACTTGAGATTTGTACTTCATACAATAGCCTAAAAATCAATTCACTATAGAAAAAAAAAACATCAGCTCTTATGACTATTTCTATATATTGTTGTACTTTTAACAAATTTTATAGAGTTGAACCACACTCATAGAGGCAACATGAATGCGGCTGAAACAAAATTGTAGGTGGATAATTTACTCACCTACAGAGCTTAATCATGCATAACGCTTAATTTTTACATCTCCTTTCTGATTTTTGGATTATAGAGAATGGTGAGAACTGTATAGTGCAAGTTTTGAGAATTTTTTGAGTTTTCAACGGTGGGAGTTTTATCAGATGCAAGGCTTATATACCTCACTCTCTACATTTGGATCGTCTTTTTTGGATGGTAATTTGAATAACATTTGAAATTCTTATTGGTTTTGCACATTGTATTTTTTAGCAGTGTGCCACTTATAATTTGACAATTTGAAGCTCAAATTAAATGCCTTATTTCATTCTTGGTGATTATATTAAGATTCTTGTTAAGTTAAATTGTTGCATTCGCACCACAAACCAAGAGAAGGACTTGTCGAACTGAACAACATTTTTGCCATAACAAACACTGTCAGTGATAGTCCTCCTTAACTATGGTTTCTTCCATAAAGGCCTCATTCCTGGCCTCTGCTTTGAACTGTATGTTCGTTTAACTTTCCGTCTTTTGTTTTGTAATGTTAAGTATGATTTGGATCAGACACAAATTCAGAATTTGAAATCAGTTTGTTCATAATGAATGTCGTCTTTATTTATATAGTTCTTCAACTTCCTTTCTCATATAATGTAAATGATCAAGTTGAAAGAAATCAGTTCAATTGAACATGTCGATCTTGCTTAAATCATTCCCTAGGATAGTCTAGAAATTTTACTCGATTAAGATCAGTGTCTATGTTTTGTGTAAAAACTTTTCAAGTCCAACGTGTTAAATTGATGAAATGGTTTTCTCTTATGCAGGGGCTAGGGATCACAGTATTTGGAACGGCATACATGTCGTTCACGATGGTTTGGTTCACAAAAGATTCTTGATTGGACCTGTGGCCAATGTACATTATCTTAGGAAGGTGACTGCAGCTCATTCGGTAATTTTAATCACACTTAGTGCGACTGTTAAGTAGTACGATTAATATTAGCGGTTGGCAGATATTCTAATGCATTGATATCTTAATTTGCAGCTTCATCATTCAGAGAAGTTCAATGGTGTCCCATTTGGCTTGTTCTTAGGATCTAAGGTGCCTTTTACACTACTCTTAGTGTTAATAAGAATTGTAAAATTACACACAACATTGTTTCGACTGTAAACAAAAGTAGTACTGCTACAACATAAGAGGAAACACTAAGAATAGATTAATGATGATTGTGCATGAACTATGGATTAATGGTGATTGATGCAGGAACTGGAAGAAGTAGGGGTGATGGAAGAGTTGGAAAAGGAAGTAAATCGAAGCACAAAACTTTCAAAAGGATCATGAATGATTGATCACATTGTTCATAAGCATAAAAGTCATTTCACAATTCTTATCAATGGGGGAAGGGGATTTTTGATGTATTTGACAGTAGAGAAAATGTAGCTCTATTGATGAAATGAATTTGTATTTATTTAGCCTCTTATTCAATAAGAAAAAAAAAAATTATATTATTTTATTATATATTAGTAGAAGATACAGTATATATACAGTCTCTTCTCTCTTTTATGTTTGCCAATTTGATGTCCTCTTTTTATTTTTATTTTAGGGGGGGGACAAAAAATTGATATTCCAATCAACGCAGGGAGTTTTATCAAATGCAAGGCTTATATACCTCACTTTTTACAATTGGATAATCTTTTTTGGTTGGTAATTTGAATAAACATTTGGAATTCTTATTAGTTTTGCACATTGTAATTTTTTTAGTAGTATGTGTTGCAATTGGTGAAATATTGTTAGTTTTTCTTCTTCATTGTTGGAAAAATAATAATGTGCGTGATTCAATACTTCTAGAATAGTTTGACATCAATTTCCATATTTTAATTATTGATGTTACTTGTCTTTTGCAGGTATTCATCCTAAACTTCTCCATAGGATGGTTTTTGGAAGGATAAAAAAGTTATTTGCAAAGTTGATGACTACAACTTTTACTCATTGAAAATGATGTGTTCAAATGTGCTTATGAACAATTGAACATATTGTAGATAAAAGAATCCAATGATACATGTATAATGATATACATATGTGTTTTTGCGATAATTATATATTTAACACATGTATATAAAGATGTCATGTTTTGTTGTGTTAGTATTACATCAAAATCCAACATATTGGGCCCGTGCTTAGCACGGGCATCACTTATCTAGTATTTTTTTTAAAAAAGTGTTAATTTACCGACCACGAGATGTCGGTATCTTTTAAATTAATTATCTATATTTAAAAATATTTAATAAATACCGACATCGTGAAGTCAATATTATTTAAATAAAATAATAATTTAAATATACCGACCTCTTAAGGTCGGTATTTATTAATTCATTTTAATATAAACTCACCTCAAGAGGTCGATTTTATTACTTAAAATTACATATATATATAAATTTAATTTAACTACACATCAACAGAAGTTTAATTTTATAAATTAAATTTTATAAATTTAAATTATTATCGATCAACAGAAGTTTATCAATATCAAATTTAATATATAAATCTCCTTGAATTGATCATCGGTATTTCTTTAATTGATAATGTATTTCATATCTGAACCACTAATATATAAGACTTTATTTGTTAAACTACTCGAGGAGTATATAATCAACGTATTTCATACTCCGATGAATTATCCTTTACATGTCATTGCCTACGATATGATCACTACACTTGACATCCATTCAAGATCAAACGTAATAATCTTGATAGAACTTGCTTTATACAGTACTTTACGGTGTTCTATTGTCTATTTCATAAAACGAGATAAGCATTGAAGGTTATACGTACAAATAATTAAACAATTAATTATAAATATAAAATTTTATTAATTGTTAGCATGACATTTCTACGAGTATCATCTCGCATTTCTACGAGTATCATCTCGCATTTCATACTCGGATGGATTATATGTTAGCTCTTCACCTCTACATCATTACATGAGATATTAAGTTCATGATTTCACGATGGACTGATAGAATTTGTACATTACTCTAGAAATATAAGTATAATTATCTCATAATTCATTTCAACGAAGTTTCATACTCTAAATATGGATTATTGATGGTTTTATGTTTATTCCACGAATTCTAACTTTTTATTTATAAAAGTATACAAAATTGTTACACTTTTTAAAACAATTAATTGTAGGTGTAAAATGAAAATTTAGTATTATGCACAATAGCAAAATTATGATTAATAGGAATATTTTAAACAAACCGACCTCTGGATGTCGCTTTTATTAAAAGTAATTAATTAAATAAAAAATACCGACCATATGAGGTCGGTATCACATTAAATTTTAAGATAAATAAAAAGTAATCATGTTAATTAAATAATACTGACATCGGAAAGTCGGTATTTTATATTAATTTATTTTTTAACTTATATAAAACCGTCATCCGGAGGACGATTTACTTAAAATTAATTGAAAATAGTAATTTATTAATTTTCTGGAAGTCACTATATAAATATTTTAATGAAAATTAATTTAATTACATACTATTTAATTTTACCGACTTTCAGAAGTCGGTATTATATATTTTTTTTGTTTTTTATTTTACACAAAACCGTCCTCCGGAAGATGATTTAAATAAAATTAATTCAAAATATTTTTCAATTTTATTTTTTATATTTAATTGAGAAAAAATAAAAAATTGTTATTTATTTATTTAATACCGACATCAAGAGGTCAGTTTTTATTGTAATTCATTTTATCCGGGAAAAATTCCAACCTCCAAAGGTCGGTATTTAGTTTTCCCGCTTTATTTTGCATAAAAACCGACTCCTTGTAGTCGGTTTTCTAAAGTTTTTTTTTTTTTTATTCTTTTTAACAATACCGACCTCCGGAGGTCTGAAATTACCAACTTCCATTTGAGGTCGGTAATTTTTAGGTCGGTATTCATTGTTTTTTTAGTAGTGTGAGCCCAACTATAGCTAATCTGTCCAACTCGCCCAAAATTTTAAGGGTTGGGCTCGAGATAATTTGAATTGGGTTCAATCTCAATTCATTCAAGTCTTAACCCATTTTAAGAGAATCCTCAATTGAACTCAATTAATCTCCAATTTCAACCCGTTTTAAGATTGTTTATTTGCATTGATGTAATGTATATATCCTATATCGAATGTATGAATTACTATCTATTTTATATCTTTTAGGATTTATCTATCCATTTGTAACTTCTTCTTTTTTAAAATTTTTCTTTAGTTGAAACTCAAATTGTAGATATAAAACTTAAATAATACATATATTAAAATTATTGAGATTAAGCGGGTCAAATTGGATAGGTCAATATCTAATCCATTTTAAAACTCATTTGAGTCCAACCCATTTAAGCCCAAAATAAACTTGGGCGGGTTAAAACACAACTCAATTTCTAATTCAATCCATTTTAATATCTCTAATGTAAACCCAACCAGCCCATTTGACACTGATAAGGGGTAATCATGCATGGAACAAGCCTAGAAAAGCCGATTGTGACACTTGATTGAAAAATATATTCATATATCTTTACCATGTTTAAATCTTGACGTTCGCCCAAATCAACATGTCCACAAATTTGGTATGATAACAAGAATATTTCGCATATGAACGTGGAACTTATGTGGAAAATGCAATCGAAGTTGAATTAAATCTTCATTTGACGTGACAAAAAATGGATGGCAAATGAGTGCCATAGCATGTTTCCTTTCAATATTACTCCTATAATCAGATGAGATCTTTTGGGATATAATTGTAAATAAAACACGAGGATTGAGCAAATGAAAAATAAGTTAAAAGTCAACTAAAAATAAAAGGACTAATTTGTAATTAATTTGATCTTTTGGTTTGATGAAAAAAGTAACAAAAATGATCCCCTATGTGTGAGGGTATATTCAAAATGACCTTTTAAGTATGAATTTTGATTCATTAAGTTTGTCAAAGGTTAATATTATTGGTCTTTGTCAAATATATATCAAGTCGAAACTCACATTTAGATATACAATTTTTATACTTTTTGTTGCTTTTATTTATTTATAGAGTACTCTGCATTTTTTTGAGGTGTAATTTTCATTATTTTTTTCGTGTTTAGTACAAGTTTTTTGTGTTGCATATTTTATAATTTGAAGAGACTTTCTTGATATTTATGATTAAATTTATTTTTACTGTTTCCGTTAAATCTAACAAACAATATCAAATTATTAAATATTTAAAAAGGATTAAAAATGTTAACCTTTTTCTTCTCCATTATTTTTTATATGATTTCTTCACAACTATATTTCATTTTCTTACCGATTTTGATTATTTTATTTGAGTCGGAAGTCTATTAGAAACAACCTCCTTATGCTCATAAGGCAAGTATAAAGCTTACACATTTTTGTTTTCAAATCTCACTTGTGAAATTACACGCAACAAAATTAAAGGATCGAAATAGTTCAATGCTTACTTAAAGGGACTATTTTGAGCCTAACCTTAAACATAAGGGTCCAAGTTTGATATTCTCCCTTTTTCCAGCATCTATAAATCCCCGCCATTTTTGGTCTCCAAAATTCACAAACGCTTTCCATAAGAATAGGAAACAAAAAAAAATTAATCAAAAACAGTAGCATAAAGTAAAAATGGGGATCGATCATCTTGCTAAATTAGCAAAACGCAGCATAATTCAACAATCAAAGCATCGTTTAATCTTCAATAATTCAATTTCTGAGTCCAATTTTGTTTCTCATTATCAACAATGCAGAGTTTACTCTGCTCGATCTATGAACACTTCAGCAACTAAAATCTCTAAAACCCATTTCCTTTCGTTTCCGTTTTCTATTCGGAAATCAACTCCATCTTCAGCTTCTGCGAAAACACGTATTGGGTTCTTGGCGTGGTATTTGGGAGCTCTTGAGTCTCGTCCGATTATCACGAAATCTATTTCTTCTGCTGTTATATTTGCTGCTGCTGATGTTACTTCTCAGGTATTCTCTCATTTTGCTTAATTATGTGATTTTATTGCTTTGTGTTAAAATGAAATTGGTATAGATTTTAGGATAGTGATATCATGTGCTAGTAACTTCGGTTTGGACTAAAGTTATTGGGTTTAACCGAACACTTAGAGTAACTTTCTAGCTCCGCCTCTGTTCCAAATAGATGGAAGTGATATAGCTGAATAGATGATCCATAATCCAACAGCTCTGTTTGGATGATTGTTATTATTTGTTGAGAATAACAGTAGAAAAGTATAATCGGTAAACTTTCTGCTAATCCAATATGTTAAGATTTTTTGGTAGAGAAGTTACTTAGACCTTGTTTGGATTGATTTTTAAAAAAAAGCTTTTAAATTTTTTAAAAAAAGAAGTCAAACTTAAAATGACTTTTAAGTCAAAAAATAAAAAGTAAGAAATACCTACTTTTGTTTTTAACATTTTTAAACTCATTTAAAAACTTATTTTAAGTTATTTTTAACTTTGTGACGATCCGGCGGCAGAGACTAATAGGATTCAAAATTATGAAGAATTAAGTATACAAAGAAACCAAAGGTTCAACATCAACTGTATGCACAAAACATAATTTTAACCTTATATATTTATAATGTAATTTTCTGCCGAAGGGGCTTCAAATGATATCTACCTAGCTCCGCCCCTGGATGATCCATATACCCTATCACAGATGTATGATGCATCTAGTACTATTTGAATTTGATGGGTTCAATAATTATGTTATCATAACTGAAGCCTTTGTGCTTTTGCAGTTATGTGTTTAGAACTTGATATTTTGTTGAAATTTTAGTGATTTTCACCTATATATTTATGTTAGTTGTAAAGAATACTGGGTTTAGTTAACCCTGTGAATCTACTCTGTGTCCGTCTCTGTACGTGACCCTAACTAGTTCGGAATTGTGGCTTAGTTGTAGTTGTTAGTTTTGATTTTACTGCTTCAATTTGATCAGATATTTGAAAATTTGAATAACGTTTGGATCTTTTTTTGATGGTATAATGATGTTGTTTGTATTGGTCAGATGATTACGATGACACCTTCAGAGTCTCTAGATATAATAAGGACTCTGCGAATGGCTGGGTATGCATTGATCATCTTAGGAACAGCACAACATCAGTGGTTTAACTTTATGGGGAGAGTATTACCAAAGAGAGATGTTGTTTCTACCTTGAAGAAATTGTTGTTAGGGAATTTTGCTTATGGGCCTCTCATTAATTCTGCTTTCTTCTCTTTCAATGCAGCTCTACAAGGTATGCATTCATTTTAGCTGTTGCTCAATTATGTTACTACTTTTTTGATTAGTATATGGATCATCACCACACCATATGCATTTGATCAAAGATAATATACTTCTCTAGAAATCTCTAATAGCGGAAATGTGCCCTGAGTATGTGGCTATTACTTGTTGTTAATAACTTTTCTTACTGATTTTGATATGTTCCACTTGAGTTTAGGGTCTACCGGAAACAACCTCTCTACCTTCACAAGGTAGGGGTAAGGCTGCGTACACACTATCCTTCCCAGACCCCACTTGTGGGATTTACACGGGGTATGTTGTTGTTGTTGTAGTATGGCTACTACATTCATCATGGAACTTTATGCACCGATACTGTGAGAAATGTATATGGCTATTACTTGCTGTTAATAAATTTTCTTATTGATTTTGATAAGGGTCGATCGGAAACAGCCTCTCTACCTTCACAAGGTAGGAGGGGTAAGGCTGCATACACACTACTCTCCTCAAACCCCACTTATGGGATTACACTGGTTATGTTGTTGTTGTTGTTGTAGTATGGCTATTACATTAATCACGGAACTTTATGCACCAATACTGTAGAAATGTTCCCATGAATAATCTATGGCTACTACATTAACATTAAGCATGGAACATTATGCACTGATACGGCAGATAACATGTGAGAATTCGTTCTCAGTGGCTAACCAGATAGCAGAAAACAACATAATGCATGTGTAGTTTATAGTTAGGACTTAAAAGTCAAAAGAGTGTTGGAAATTAAGAAAATTCTGAAACAGTGAGTTGAGGTGAAATAAGATAATTTAAGATGCTAACTAATTTTCAAAGTAAAATGAGTTGATTCTCATAACAAAGTGAATGGCTGGAGGATATTCAATTGTCGTCTATTTGAAATTGCTGAATCAGTTTTTCTAGCATTAGATTTAACTTTTGGGAGAACCATTAAAAGATCCATTACTCTGTCTAGAAGTTTTATCATCCCTGAGGTTTTAATGTGTTGGATATATATCCCAAAATTATGTTGGCACTGTGGTTTTAATTCTTCGTCCTAGTTAGCTCAAGAATGAGTTAAAACATACAGAACTTTCAAAATGGAAGCCAAAAATGTTTTGCTTCATGTAGAATGATGGAAAAGAGCTTTTTTGGTTAAGTACAACAATAAAAAAGATCTTAACTACATGCCATATTTTCTGGTGAAAAGATTATAATTAGTGGAAGTTATTGAATGGCAGTCCATAATTTCTTCTTGGTTGAGCGTCTGAAGAAAACATGAAGGGACCTAAAAGGCAGAAAGTTCTTCAATCTTGTAAACATATCCTTTTTCATCGGTAATGCCAATTTAATGAAAATGTTGAGTGTGCGAACAAAGTCCCATATTAGTGCTGAAAAGATTGGGAAGCTACATGTAATGTGTAACCATCAGAAATTAAACACAAAATAGTCACCCTTCTCGAGTATTTTCTATTATTAATAAAGTTGAAACAAAGCAATAGCCTATGTCTAGACCTTTTCAACAGAGGGAAAGGTCATTTCTGTTAGAATCTTATGTTCCTTGGATATACAATGATCATCGACATTGGATCAGTTAGGTGTGATGCCCTCAGAGTAGCTTTAAGGAGTTCTGCATTATTTGTTATACGCATCATTTGTTGGCTGAACTGATTCTTATGTTGCCCTTGCTTTTGGACTTGCCATTTCATTTCTCTCAACGTGTTCTAATTCGTTTAGTCTATTTTGTTGTGATGTTCAGGTGAAAATGGAGACGAAATCGCTGCAAGATTGAAACGACACCTGATCCCGACAATGACTAATGGACTTATGTACTGGCCATTGTGTGATTTCTTGACATATAAAGTAGTCCCTGTCCATTTGCAGGTATTCACATTCCTAGTCTTTGTTTCAATAGAGTTTGTGCAATATCTATAGTGAGATAGTCCAGAACTTCTGGACTCTGACTATTAGCCTTTCTGAAAGACATAATACAAAAACAAACACACAATTTTGGCCTCAACTGGTAAATAAGCACTCCAACTCACCCCTGATGTGTCTCGTGGACACCCAATGCTGACATGAGACATAAATTTGGAGGTGTCTATTATAAGTTGGAGTGTTCAACTGACACACTGGACATGAGTTGAGGTGTCTAGATGTGAACTCTCACAGTTCGAGTGCTTACTTGCCAACTGAGATCAAGTTTGAGTATACGTTTATGTGTTATGACTTTTTGAAAAAGCTTATTTTTGCCCTGTTTCACTAATTTCAAATTGAGTTAAATGCTCAGTTCAATTCCTTCTGTCACTCTGATCACTAAGAATCTGTTAATGTCTCTTTCGCAGCCATTGGTTAATAGTTCATTTTCATATGCATGGACTATATATTTGACGTACGTTGCAAATTTGAAGAAAGTTTCTGATTAATTTCCACGCCGCGCTATGGATGCATCAAAATTCTCTCTAAGATTGAACCAAAAGAAAGTTAAATCAGTCAGCTGAGTGATCAACAACGTCACTACAGCTGATTAGTCTATACTTCTCTTACTCCTTGATGATTGTGTGAAAAAAACAGATATAAAAAAAAAAGTTTTTGAGAATCACATTGATTTTTATTTGTTAATTTTGTGTATTGGTGAATGAAAGTTCTATACATAGCCTCAGCCTTCTTGTACAATGTTCTTGTCGATCATTTTATTGAACAAAAATGGTGATATTCTTCTTCCATTTTTCGAAGTATCATGATCGTCCAATGAGAAACTATTAAAGCAATTTAATATGAATACTTGATTTGAACGTTCATTTTTGCAAGAAGAAGAAGCAACACAACATACATGCTCACAATTAGGGGTGTCAAAAATGAGCCCGACTATAGCTAATCCGTTCAAAATTTTAAGGGTTGGACTCAAGATAATTCGAATTGGGTCCATTCAAGTCTTAACCCATTTTAAGAGAATCCTCAATTGTGCCCAATTTAATCTTCAATTTCAACCCGTTTTAAGACTTTTTATTTGCATTTATGTAATGTATGTTCATATATATTTATTTTATTTCTTTTAGGATTTATCTATTCATTTGTAACTTTTTTTAAAAAATAATTCTTGAGTTGAAATTCAAATTGTAGTTATAAAACTTAAATAATAATATATTAAAATTATTGAGATTAAGCGGGTCACGTCCCAACCCGTTTTAAGCCCATTTGAGCCCAAGTAAACTTGGGCGGGTTAGGACCCAACCCAATTTATATTTCAACCCATTTTAATATCTCAAATTTCAACCCAACCCGCCCATTTGACACCCCTACTCACAATTAAAAAATTAAAATATTTAAAATAATTAATCAAAAATCAAATTTAAAAATTCCAATCTACTCCGAACTTTGATTGAAATGAATATAATTCAAAAATCAAAATTCAAATTGAAATTTTCATAAATTTTAAATTCTAACTTGGCAACCACGGCCTCGTTGAAACCACCTGGAGTGACAGAATGATTTTCACCAGGCCACAACAAATCATACAAACACGTTGGCCGGTCAATCCAATGAGTATAGTATGGTCCCACATGGCAAATAACGTATCTAGAAGCCGGCATTGCCGCATTCCTTATGTCTCAAACACCGGACAAAGATCATTGGTTTGATTTGTTTTAATTTATATGATACGGTTCGAATTTTAAGAAATAAATAATTTTAGAAAAAAATGATTCTAGAAATATCGTAGAAGTGTAGAGTATTCTCCTTCCATTTTTTTCCCTAACTATTCTCGTTTATGATTAACCACCAAATGAGGGACAAAAGAAAACCTTAAATAACCAACAAACTTTATTTTTATTTTCTACAACAAATATCCCTTTCCATATCTCTCTTCTTGAGAAAATAGAGAGAGAAGAGAGAGCTTTTTTTCAGGTTGCACATACACAAATTAGGGAAAAAGAAATTCTTTTTTGGTTAAATTGTTGATGGAGTTGTGGGAGAAGATGATGGATCCTATGCGCAAAGCTTGGAGTAGAGTTTCTACACGTATTCGCATTCGTAAAACTGGTTAGTTATGTTCTCATTAATTCATCTCCTGATCACATGACATCGACTTTACAAATTACGTTGATGCTCTCCAACATCATCTACTTAATTTATGCAATTTCAATTCATCTTCTATTGGGAATATAGAGTCATTTGATATCTTATAAGCTAATAATAACTTAATGAAATTGATGACTTGAATTGAAACATAAACTTCTCTTTTGACTCGATGGTCTATCGAAACAGATTCTCTACCCCTCAAAGGTAGAAGTAATATTTGCATACATGTTATGTTACCTTTCCTAAACCCCACTATAAAATTATTATAGATAATTACTTATAGTTCTCTTTTACCTAACTAATTAATATAATACAAATTTATTTAAGTACGGTTGATACATAGAAATTAAACTCGTGATGTAAACGTCTTGAATAATCGCTCTTTGAAACTTTTATTTTATAGGGCATGTAAAGCTACACCGTGATGTGAGGAAATGTGAATATGAAGATGTTCAAATTTTGTGGGATATGCTGAAAAAGAACGAAAAAGGATCAGATGCTTCTAAATCTCCTTCTGGACGCAAAAAAGTTCGATTTTGGGATATTATTGATTGGGCTAAACGTGCTCCCTTCATTTGTCGTAGCGTGTGATCGATCAATATGTTTTTATTGTATTTTTCTAGCTTGCATATCTCAAATATCTGTGTGCTTTTTGCAAGACGAATGATCGTAAACTTTTTCATACTCTTAGTTTCACTTATTTGGAACGAGACTATTGATCATGTAGATTTGTGAGAGTTGGTTCTAGTGGAGTACGTATAATTTCTTGGAGATGGATGTGTTACTTTTCTTAGATATTTTTCTGAACTTGAGTAGTGATACCTATATTTGTATATAATAAATTCATAGATGAATTATTCTATCTTCGAGGTGTTGTTTCATACAAAATGTTTTGGGAAGTGAATAGCTTGTCTTTCTGTAAAAAATATGTAGTGATACGTACATTTATATGTAACGTAATACATTTATAGATGAATCATTCTATCTTCGAAGTATTGTTACGTACGAAATCTTTCTTTTTTGAATTTATTGGACAATGAATAACTTGTCTTTGGTAAAAAAAATGTATGTAATGATACATAATTATGTATATAATACATTCATAGGTGTTGTTACGTATGAGAAACACCGCAGATCTGTCATGCTAATTTTCTCTATATCGTTTCATTTTTATCAGATGTCCCCAAAGGTACAAACGTGTATATTGTTGTTGAGTTATATAAACACAACAAAGCTTCTCTCTGCAGACGATGAGGGAGAAATCACGTATTGGGTTTTTCCACTAACATGGGCCTGGACTAATATACATAACGGGCTGGGCCTTCTTATTTTATTTGATTTTTGCAATTTGAAAAGTTGGCATATCCTGCATTTATTTCGAAATTATTATCCTTATTCCCGCGACTAAAATAATCAATTATCATAACGAGGTTTTAAGAAGTTACCT
Organism: Solanum etuberosum; assembly: GCA_029582245.1. Classification (NCBI taxonomy): domain Eukaryota; kingdom Viridiplantae; phylum Streptophyta; class Magnoliopsida; order Solanales; family Solanaceae; genus Solanum; species Solanum etuberosum. Next base: position 20,941 of record JAJONR010006772.1, on the reverse strand, counting down.
ACTGGCCGTCACTTATTTTTATTATAAGGATGAGCAGAAATGTATTGATATGCCTATATGGTAGCACGAAAATGAGTAATCTGGTCAGTCATAATAAAAACAATTTATAATAGGAGTAGAGTACTGCTATTGATGAGTTATATCTACTGTTCATTTCTCGTTTTTTCAAATTGGCCATGCTACCTGCAACTTCAAAATTCTGGCCTCTTATCTAAATTCACATTCTATCAGGCGAAGCCCGTGACAGACGTAGGCGTTTTAATCGAAAAATCAAACCAAATTGAAGAAAACCATATCTCGCTTCGGTTTCTGTCAGTTTGAAATTCCATATTTACGGACACTATCACTAATTGCATTTTCTTATAATTTGTCATTGAATGGAATTGACATGAAATTCTTACTGTTTAGCTGATGAATTTTATCCGGAGCTAATTCCTTGTTTCATGACATTACAAATCGGGGAGAATAGTAAATTTGCTCTCTCCATTTATTTTTTACCATTATAACCATCAGAGTAAAAACGAAAGAAATATTTAACTAATGTATCGATAAGCCATAAAGTTTTGGCGTCGTGTCCGAAAACCAATTTTGAAGATGAAAGACTGCAAAAGCCTCTCAGCATTCAATTCCACACTGTTTTTTCTCATGCAATTCAAAAACAAATACAGTAGCAATTACTCTCATTTACTGCCCTCACCCCCCCTCCAATACTCCCTGCACTGTGACACATGTTATCTTCACCACTCTTTTTCACAAAATAAAAGAATTCCATCAGTTTATTTTTATTTGTTCTATTAATTTGACACACTCCTTTAAGAAGTAATAAATAAAGTGATAATTTTATTATATCATTATTAGAAGATGTATTGAGAAACGACTACTATTAGGAATCAAGTGATCATATCTTGATTTTTCAAACTGGATATGTAGTACCTAGCTAGCTCCCTCTCTCATTATTTTATTTTTAAAAAAAAAATTATTACGGTAATAAGTTACTCCTTTTGTTCTTTTTTAATTGTTATGTTGCAGTTGTTTAGAAAAAAATTGACTAACTTTCAAAGTTAAATTAGATTATTTTTGTGCAATGTTTTAAAATAAAAATTTAGATATTAAAAAATATACTATAAATTGCAATTTTATCATATCAATATGATTTTTTTTAAAACACATCTTGAAATGTTGATCGTTTAATTCTCGAAAGAAAATCGTGACAACCGAAAAGGAACGAAGGATTATTATATATACATGTACATATATAGGCTTGCAACATGGGCTAGAACACTTTCTTCTTCCTATCTCGACGGATTTTCTGGTCTCTTATTTTTTTTTTATATAATCCGAAAAATAAGGTGAAATAAGGCGGCTTCTTAACAAACTTTTTTTCAAATAATGGGCTGAATATATTGTGCTAGTCGATTTGTTTTTCTATAAATTAATTCTCTCAGCATTTTGTAATACTCTCACATTATGAAGAATACTTTTGTTTGGTTCTCTGTTTTGCTCTTGTTGTTGACAATGGCAGTTTTGGTTTGCTCTGTTTCTTATGACAATGGAGGCACCTCATCGAATACTCCTGGTAAATATTTTTATCAAATTTTAGCATATGATTTGCTATATTTGAAATTATTTATGATTTTGTGAAGTGTTATAACAAAACTTGGTATCAAAATTGTCCACGCACCAGATGTTAAGCACTGGGCGTGAACTTTTTACAAGGCTTGAGCTAGCTTTTTGAATATGAATTAGGCTAGACCTAATTTCACAAATTTGTACTGTAGAACATAATTTCCATTTATTTTCTATCGAACCAGCTCACGTCAAATCAATTCACTGAGAAAATGCATAATGAAAAAACAGATTTTCATTGAAATAGTGGTAAACTCCCTAATTTTCCCATATGAAACCATTATTATTTTTTCTTTTTACACCGACCCAATCAAAATATCAGTTTAAATAACAACTGAACGTGGGAAAATAGTGATTATTTAGTAGTGTGTTGATTAAGTAGCCTTCTTATATAATTGAATCACAGGAATGGAGGATAATGAATTGACAGTGACTATCAAAAGCAGAAAGCTACAGGTACTTGCACTTTGATTGTTACAATGCTTTTGACGAAAATTGTCAGTTACCCAACTAAACTATGCGAGAGTCGTATTACTCTGAAAGGACAATTTGCAGGGCAATGTCTATGGAGCAAGAAGGGTCGATGATGCAGGGAAGATAAATCTGGAAGATTACCGTCCGATAGATCCAGTTCCAAGCTCAAAAGCTTCAGTAAGACCAGGGCCTATACAGCATGGGACTCCTCTTATGCCTTATATTCCTAAGCAGCCTTCACCTCCTCCTCCGACTCGCTCCAACCCCGTTGGGTTTCCATAGGCCTGATCCGTTCTCACGGATCATTGGCCAGGGTGATGAGACGAGGTGTAGCACAGTCTGATCAGCAGATCTCATGTTCTAATGTTAAAAATTAGAAGAATGTAATAACTTCAAAAGAACAATGTGAGTTTTACTTGCTTTTCTTGTAAAATTTAATTGGAGCCTTCGTGTATTAGAGGTTCGTATTTGTACCTTATCTAGATGGTATGTATAACGTACTTGCTTAAAAAACAAGTTAATTCCATCGATGAGTATTCTCTCTGTTCAATATGTATGTAATTTTGTAATGATATTTGGCTCATTGCCTGGACGTTGAGCCTAAGAATAAAAAAAAATGGTACTCTCTTCAAATTCCAAAATTTGATACTAGTATTAGTTTTTTTGGTATGTTGAATTTTTTTATTGAGGGAATTTTGTTTTGTAACCGTCCGACATTTAACAAACTCGAGAGTGACAATGTCAATTTATTTGGTTTCTTGTCAATTGGGCTGAGCCCATTTGTTTCGTCAAAATGTTCACACCTACATAATTTGGGAAGTCCACGTAATATTTAAATTTTGATTTAAATCTACTTTAAAATAATTTTAAATATATCGTGTCTGAAATTAAACTTGACAACGCCTAACTTCAAAATAAAATATATGAAGATTGAAATTTAGCCATAACGTCAATTATTATAATGTTGACTCTGGCCGGTACTTGCTTACAAGTTAATTCCACTTGTGAGTTTGCGTAACTTGGCCAATTTTTATGTTAGTAACAATATAATGCAACCAAATATTTAAAAAGTTATTTTATCAAATAAAACATTTAAAGAACATATTTTCTATCATGTGGAACACACTCCCCAGAAAATATATGGCTTTTCAATTGTACTTTTTCATTTATATGTCACCATTTTTAAATATACATTTCTCCTTACTCCCATAAATTGAAGAAAACATCATTTTCATCATTTCATTTTCGTTTTCTTTTTTGGTTGTACGCTCATGGTTATGTGGTGAGTCAAGTTATCCGAAATTAATATATAATGACGTATATAATTTTCACCCATTTTTTCCATCTTCAAATACACCTTAGATGGTTACTAGTTACTAGATACAATAATAGGAAAGGTGTTTTCTAGATTGAAAGGTGTCTTAAAACATTTCTTAAAAACTTATGGCTATCGTTTAGAGCGTATTTATGAAACATAACTACAATTGTTATATCATGCAAAAGAGTTGTATCAAACAGGTATCAACAAAAGAACTATATTCAGCTGGGGAATATCAACATGTATTAGACAAGTATTACATGTATTAGCACATTTTATAGCAGCTGAAAACGCACGAAAGAATCGTATCGACATACATTGTACATATCAGTGCGCATGTGTTGATGTGTATTATGTGTTTGCTATAAAATCCAAAATGTAACTATGTTTGGTCTATTTACCAGCCTTGAACCTTGACCTAGTGGTCAGGAGAAAGCTTCTCAACCAGTCAACCACTATGACCAAAAAGGCTGATTACGTTTCGTAATTTTTTTAAATTATAGCTATATATCATAAATATAGTGTAAATATTCGCCACATGGTAATTTTTCTCAACACTTTTTTCCTTATAAAGAAACATTTTGGCGCACACCAAAAAAAAGTTTTAAAAAAGAGTCCAAATGCCACTTAAGTTATTAGTTAAATAGTCTAATGGCCCCATGAAGTTACTTAAAATTATGTGGGTCACCAGTACTTGAGATTATTTGGGTATTAATTAAGTAGTGAAGTTTCATTATTTTAACAATTATAAATCATCCAACAATTATAGACTCTAGAAGTGAAAGTTAAGTCATAACTCATTCTCTAACTACCATTATTCCCTAATATTAATATGGTTTAACTGATCAAGGTATTAACAGGTGGACCTAATTATCATCATTAACACTTGATGTAACCTGGGACCAGGATCACTACATCAAAAATGATCATTAGCGATAATTAATTCTTAATTGCCGCTAAATATGTATTTTTAGCGGTAATTAACACTCTTTCTATATGTCCCTAAAGCCTTTAGCGACATCGATTCTAATGGCACTTAACTAATGCCGGTAAAGACTTTAGCACTCTTTATTAATGTCAATATTTATTACCGCTAAAAATTATTTTTATTGTAGTGGATGTTGATTCTTGTTGTTTCAATTTTAGGAAAAAAAGTTCATTGTATTAAACTATAATATATACAAAATATACCTTTTAAAAAAAAATAATTATGAGCTTACTCTTATACGGCCCACATTGTACACAATTCGTTCAAAATAGTATAATTGTCGCTATATATAATGTATTTAGCAACAATAATATAACATAGATATTATAATCAATAAATGCCGCTAAAAGGCTTTAGCGGTTTTTGATGCAATAATATTAATAAAATTGCTCATAAATATTTTGCAACAATGAATACTGTCGTAAAACGAGAATCTTCTTTTAGTGTTAAAACACCAAAGTATTGTGTGCCAATTTCCTTGTTTCTTTATAGTTTATTTAATTTTTTCACCTGACGTTCAAAATTTACATCGAAAATTTTATATTAAGAAAAAATACGCTCCCTAATAAAAACGATTCTATATTAAGAGGCCGAGACTCGAACCTAATTTCTTTAGCTAATAAGTAATACTCAAATAATCAAAGATGATAAATACCTTTTGTATTTGTCCATCGTTTGACTATTATTTTGATGGACGATTGCGTATATATTTGATGCTTTGCCTTTGCCGTAGTAAAACGTTGGTCCAAGTTCCAAGTAGCAATTTGCTTTCCCTAGCTAATAAGTTAATTTCCCAAATTGCGTACGCAACGCAAGGAATACTCTCCTTTGTTATATTCTCAATATAAGGACCATATATTAGTACTATAATTTATTTCCTCGTTCAACAATACTTGTCCACTATACTAAAAATAGATATCCAACAATACTTGTTCATTTTATAAAATCCATGAATAATTTTACACTTAGTTCATAATTTACCCTTATCAGTAATTATAGTCATTTCTCTATTACATTTTTCAAGACATTATATTTATTATATTCAAATGATGATATAGTAAAAGGAAAAATCCTTTTGGCCAGAAAATTTGGCCAGAATGATATTTTACCTATGTTATTTTACTTTTAAAAATATTTTTACCCTTTTAACTTTAATACATTTTAACTAAAAAAAAAAAAAAAATCAGTTTATTTTTTTTAAAATAAAATATTATAGTTTTTTTAAATTTCTGGCCATTTAGCATTACCCATAATAAAATTACCCTTCTATTTATGGAACAATTTCACATCTTCCCCATATTAATTCTTGCATGCCTAAATTCCTTCAGGTCAGTAAAAAACTTTTTATTTCATCAAGTCGTAATATGTAACATGTCTTATTTTTAATACATTAATTTACGAGAGTTATTTATAAGTATTCTTATTTTAGATGACTAGCTAGTGATAATAATACACTATATATCGATGAATATAATCTAAACTCATATTCGTTATTCCTTTATGCATGCAGAAGTAATTTATATGATCTCTCCAACAAAAAGAAAAAAAGTGTGGATAAGGAGAGAGGCAAGAAATTAGTATTAGTTGCATATATATTTATCTCCATATTAATCACAAGTAGAGTTCAAGTGGACCTAGTTATTTCATCTATCTCAAAAACTTGTTACGTTTGTTTTTCAAGAATTAATTTGATTAATTTTCAAAGCTAAATTAGATTGGATTTTATACTTTTGTACTTTAAGAATAAAGTCCTGATATTTAAAAACTATATGAATAAAACTATAAGTAGGAATTCGAAAAAAATACTCCGTCCGTTCATTTTTATTTGTCACTGTTTGACTTGACACACCCATTAAGAAAATAACTATTGAATAAGTATTTTGAGACGCATAAAGTAAAATAGATTTGCTACTTTCGTGTAAATTATAAGTTGCCAAATTAATCTCGACATTTTGATTAATTTGAGGTACATAACCATAATGATCACTAGTGGAATCCAGAAAAAAGAAGAAGTTGGACATACACAAAGTGAAACTATGACCCAACATATATTCATATTCTCCGTTGAAAGAAATAAGAGAAATATATTTCTGATAAGAATAAGTATTTAGATAAAGATTTATCATTTTTACTTTTTCATTCAGTGTTCGATATCCGTATTGAAGTTTGACTAATTTGAATTTGCCTTGCGTAGGAGCTCCATTCGGGAGAAAGCGTTTCTTACCAATGATTTTCTATAAAGCTTGAATTCGAGACCTTTAATTAAAAGAAAAATAACATCATCCACTGCACCATATTTTTTGACGCCGTCCGTATAAAATTATGCTAGCTAATTCCTCCAGACTAAAAGGGTCTGATTTTGGTCAAATGGAGAAAAGTGAGGTTCTTGTGAAGAAAAAGAGAACAAAAGAAAAGGAAAGAGATGGGCTACAACTAGCAAAACATAACATCAATTAAAGCATTGCAAGATAATGATAGAAAAGGAGGAGAACTTTATACGTATACGTAACATACAATACACTACAACTACTCTCGTTTTAATTTATATTACTTAATTTGACTATCACGAAATTAAAGAAAAAAAGACTTTTAAAACTTACCGTCTAAAATAAGTTATAAATGTTTTTGTGTCACGATAAATCATCCTAGTAAGGATAAAAAAGATATTTTAAAATTAAATTATGACTAAATATAAAAATATGTCATTCTATTTTAAACTGACTAGAAAAAAAATGTGTCATGTAAATTGGACACGATGAATAATACACAAATGATTTGTGTTGCTCTAATTCTTTAAAGATATCATCATACTCTATATTTGATATATTTTCTAAAAATACAGGATCATACATGCACCCGACGATATCTCGGTTTTGAATAACATAGCATAACAAATCATAAGTATGAATTTAACTCCATTTGAGCTAAGTGGGGTGAGTTAGGTTCCTTGCATTGGAAACAAACCATGTTTATTGCTATTATTATAATTAGTTGTTTCTTTTGAAAATAATTACATTTGGTTAGATGATAGTAATATCTTCGAAAAGCAATCAGAGCTAGCTGAAATTAATAAAACACACAAGAAAAATGATTATTTACGATAATGATGATTACTTTGTGAAAAACTTATCGGTTATCATCATAATATATATTCCTATAGCTCACTAGCACTACAAAATATTTAATTTCTATACTAAGCGAATATATATGAATAAAATGTTCTATTTTATTTGCAACTATTGAATAGAGATCACCGATGAAGTATGCTTGAAAATTTCTTTAAAAATCTATACTTTATCGCGACGAAAATTATGCCTTTTCTCAAAATATCATGTGTTTTTTTCTTAGCTGACCAGCAAAACAATGAATTCAATCAAATTTTTCGATCTAAATAAAAAGGAAAAATATAATTAGTGAAGTGGCCACTTCACTTTATATTATAAATGATGCTACAACACATAAAAGAAAGAAAAAAGTTCTAATAGAAGTTTCTTGCTAGCTAAGGCATAATTAAAGTATAGATAATGCATGTGGTAGTGTCTATATGATGGCCTTCTCCTTTTTGTTCATTTTGGGGACCTCAAATGGTCCTCATTACCACAAACATAAATTTATTTTGCTAAGCTTAGTAATATCCGCAAAGATGAAGCTAGAAGTTGAAATTTATGGATTATATTTGGAATTTTTGTTCTTTTTTAAGTTATCAGGTTCTAAGCAAAATATATAAACTGTACATATTTAATAAATCTCTTAAGCCAAAAGGTTTGGACTAAAACCAGATATGGAGATAATATTTAAAGCTTATTGGTTTTGGATTCTAATATTTTTAAGTAAATGAATTCTAAATTAATAATTCATACATATTTAATAAATATAAAATTTAAATCAAAACAACTGAGTTTGGCTGAACCAACAAGCAACACCCTAGCTTCACTCCGACTAAAGTTACTGTGTGTTTGGTTGAATCTAATAAGTCTATACTAGCTCCCCTAAATGTAGATGATCAATCACTAATTATAATACATAATTAGGCAATTGAGCCCAAAAAAAAAGTAGAAATGGTTGGGCGAAGTGTAATCATCAATTAGCCTCTCGTGACTATAGTTAAATGACAAAAGTTCTACCAAATCGCAATTATCTTTTTCCTTAACTACTACCACTTATGAAGTAAAATATTTATATATACCATATGCTTTTGAAACAATATTTCCTTTTAGATTCTTCTTTTTCCTAAAGAATAGGTAAAGTTTCATTTATTTTAAGTTATACGTGACCAAACGATATTTCATCAGGTTATGGTTGAATCTTTTTAGATCAACATATCATTTACTGTATCGACTATTTATATGATATAAATAAATAATAACTGGGTAATTAAGAGTGTAAGGTGTAAGGGAAGGCAACTAACTGGTAGTTAACTTAGAAAAATGCAATTAATTATTTATAATTATTAATAAAAGTGGCTTAAGATCAAAACAAACTCTTTTTTTTTTGGGATAATTAAAGCCATCTTTTTCAATATGAAGGGAAGTTTGTTTGTCGATTGAAAGTTTGTTTGGCTTTAGCTATTGTTGAAGCTAATGACGACTTTGCATAATTTAAATTTTAATCAATTAGTTATCTTTTTCTAAGTTTGTTGAAGACTCTTTGTTCTCCTGTTCCCATCTTTGTTCACTTCTCTCTACAACTTTTTCGTGATAAGTTAATTAATAAGCTGTTGTGTACTAATTGCATTATGAACTTTTAAATCGCTCACTTTCATAGAATAATATTATGGCAATGTAGACCTAAATAGTCATATTGGATCCTTAAAAACATTATAAATACGATCGATATAACAGATTGTTAGACTAGAAGAGGATAGCTTATACAGACAATTAACTTTTTTTCAATAGAAAATAATTGTCAAATCAAGGAGCAAATTAGACATTTCAAACATATATATATTTTGTGACTTGAATTTCATTCAATTTTTTATATGATAGTTGTCACCTTGAGCTGATCCACCATCAACAATCTTTTGGTCAAGCAATGTATAAATAGTAAAAAATATATTTAAATATATACGTACATTAAATTCATACCATTAGTGATACTCTTCATTTATTTCTTGAAAAAAATTCAAATTTGCCTTCATTTGTTGCGTTGAAAACGATGTCACAAGGTATAAAATCAACATCTACAAATTTTAAAAAGAAACCCTAACATGTGGTATATTTATTTGTATAAGTAAATACATATTTCTTTTGTGGTACTTTTAATGTATAGACCCCAATAAGCATGGTGTGGAAAATACAAAATGAATCTGGTTGAACTGATTTTTCAACACCTTAATTAATTATTGTTCTTTCCTAATGTTTTCCTTACATAATAAATACCAAGTAGGATGGAAGTCTATTGGGGTGGGTGTGTTTAGTTGTGTTGGGTAACTATTAATTACATGTATAGGCAATTGTATTAATTTTTCTCACCTTACAAAAAAACATATAACTACAAAGAAAATGTAACTACTACGCATTTATAGATCGTTTGATAGCTAGTTAGGAGCTAAATTACGTAGGATAGAAAATGGAATACCAAAATGCTTGTCTTCAAGGCATGTTCTCTTACGTAAAGTTTTCTAAACAAATAAGGTTATTAATAAATTGAAAGTAAAACTTAATTTTAGCTAATCTAGTGTAAAACAAAACATATATTTTACATTATACAATGTTTATCACGTTTTTAGTCGCATAAATTAAATATCTGCATTTAAATTATATCAACTGCAATTCAATTGTTATTTAATTGTGATATAACTTATTCACCAATCAAACTACCTCGTGATTCAATATATATGATTTAAATTGGATTTAGGTCATAGTTGTGAATCACAACTTGTGATGAATTATGCTAATTTGGTAAGGCATGTATTAATGCATGTAACAACCTATATGATAGTACCTTTTGCGTGGTACTTATATTATTTATATCACTTTATTAATTTCTGGTAAAAATCCTGTGAGTAAGTTTAACTTTTTACAGAAAATAGTTATTCACAGCCGCTATAAACATAATTAGAAGTATATTAATTAAGACACGTTCTAAAATTTCTATTTTGTAACTTTAAAGTTTACCATAACTTTAATTGTCACGTGTTGGTATTACCCTACTTGTTTTGAAAAAAATTAAAGTGGTCTTCTTTTAACTTTTTTTTTTTCTAGAACAAACACATGCTTATCGATTTCTATAATTCGTGATTCAGAATAGCAATTGAAAATATATTAAAAAATCAAGGGTACACAAATTATTAAGAACTAATATAATATTTTCGACGCTATTCTGACTGGCTACAAATAAATCTTACTAGTTATAAATAAACTTTAGTTTCGATCTCATTACTCCGAAGTTAAATGGATATTGGAGCCTACACCGTTACTTTAGACGTTCATTATATAAGGAAAATCTTTTTGGGTGAGGCTCAAGATTGCCCGACATTTTTGTTGTTGAATTAAAACTGATTAAATTTTAACTGTCACACACCATTTTTTTATACGTTCAAATACCTTAATTTTGAGCGTTATTTTGTATGTTAAATGAGCGTTATTTTGTATGTTAACTACGACAAGTAATAATACAACCCAACAATTGATCCAAAACTATCGCACCTAATTAATTAAGTAAATAAATTCTATTAGAAGAGACATAATCTGTGCCGCGAGTAATAATTACAATGATTTAATTAATTAATCAACATAAATGTTGGCTTTTAATGATCCCGTAATTCCATTTACCTACTTTAAATTGTTTTTTTATAAGCACGCTTGGTTATTCTCTCCGAAATACTAATAAACAAACAAAATGCAATACTACTATATTAAACAATAATAAAATATTAAATAAGTTATTAAATAATCATGTAATTTACCTAATCTGTCATTAAAGTATCAAAATCATCTGTCATCAACGTGACGTTTCTCCGAAGATTCACCAAAAATACAAAAAAGCATTGCACAAGCATTCTACATTAATAGAGTTCAAAAAAGAGTCTTATATTAACCATCTAATGAAAACATTAATAACGAGTTTCAACAAGCTCAAATCATGTCGAGATAAATTTATCCTTGCTCCAAGACTTTCTTGAAAAATAAAATAAAATACAACACCACATCAATGTGTTTATTGTACTTAACCATTTAGCTGTCTCCAAGTTAAGGATACCACTATTAAGAGTAACAGTACAAGTTCTTAATGCATTGCTTTTTTTTTAATCACATCGAAAACGCAGTGGGGGACGACAGTTATGCTCACAAATATTTCCTTTAGGTCCCACTTTCTCTCTCCTCCGCGTATATTTTTCGCCGGCGTTCGTAACGGTCATATTTTCCGGTATGTTTCTCTCTCTAAAAACTACAAAGTAAAAAATCTCTACATTAATACAGGCATTATTAATACATATATTATTAATTTCAGATTGTAGTAGTAATTTCTTCGTATTTTGCACTATATTACTCTATAAATTCAGCTGAATTTCTGGTGAATTAGGGTTTTTGAGAGAGTGATTTTTTCGGAGAGATGTGAAGAATTGTGAGAAGTGGCAATGGTGGCTGCAGTATCAACAACAAAGCCCAATCAGAAGGTCACATCTAATGGTTTGAGTTATCAGAATCCGAAAAGACCGCCATTGTTGCCTTCAGAGGCTCAGAATGGACCTTCTAGAAAACCGAAATCTAGAGAGGTTACTTCTAGGTACCTTTCAACTTCTTCATCTTCTGTCTCAACAACGTCGTCTTCGAATACTTCGACTACTTACTCTTCATCGTCTAATTCGATTGCCTCACTGAGGACTCCATCGCCGATGGGGACTAGGACGGTTCGACCTGCTGCAACGCCGGTTCAGAATTCCGGTTCAGTTAAACGGTCCCAGTCGGTGGACCGGAGACGACCGGTGACGCCAGCGTCTACGGAGAAGTCTGATGCGGCGAAGCAGCTGTTGAATTCCAGTAGGAGTTTATCCGCTTCCTTTCAAGGTCAGTCTTTCTCTATACCTGTTAGTAAGGCAAAGCCCCCTCCTGCGACGAACAATATTGGAAGTGTGAGGAAGGGTACGCAGGAGAGGAGGAAAGTTACTGCGGAATTTGTCACGCCGGAGAGGAGGAAGGTTACTGCGGAATTTGTCACGCCGGAGAGGAAGAAAGCTACGGCGGAATTTTTTACACCGGAGAGGAGTAAAGTTGCGGCGGAATTGAGCACACCAGCGAGAGATCGGACTGAGAATGTCAAGACAAGTGATCAGCATAGGTGGCCAGGGAGGTCAAAGTCACTGAATTCAAGTTTTCTGACACGAAGCATGGATTGTGGTTCTATTGACAAGCCTAAATTTGGATCCGGAAGTGTCACTAGTTCGTCAATGAAGTCGGTGATTGATATATATCATAGAGCTAGAATTGAAGCTAGATTGAAACCTCAAAGTGATAATGGTGAGGTCGATATGAAGTCAGCTTATGGATCAGCTATGTCTGCTGATGCATTGGCTTCAGATAGTGAAAGTGTCTCCTCAGGGAGTACTTCAGGTGTCCATGATGGTCCGACTGTTACTCATGGAAAAGGAGGTCCCCGTGGTATAGTTGTGCCTGCTAGGTTTTGGCAAGAGACTAACAACAGAATCAGACGAGGGCCAGAACTTGGTTCTTCTATGGACAATGGCAATTTGAAAACAGTGGCTTCTTCTAAGCAAATGGGAAACAAGAAGTTTCTGACTGATAGCCCTAGAACATCACCCCGGGTTGTCCCAGCTTCTAGAGGTCTATTGTCTCCTCTTCGAGGGGGTCTAAGACCAGCATCACCAAGTAAGGCATTGACACCATCTGCTAATACTCCTTTAAGAGGGATGCCAAGTCCTACAAGAACAAAAAATGGTTCCATGGTTTCAATATCTAATAATTCATGCATCATGCCCTCAATTTTGAGTTTTGCTGCTGATGCAAGAAGAGGGAAGGTAGGGGAAAACCGGATAGTTGATGCACATGAGTTAAGGCTTCAATATAATCGGAACCTGCAATGGCGATTTGTCAATGCACAAGCAGAAGCTGCTCTAAGGGCACAGACAACAACAGCCGAGGTAAAACTTTTTAAAATGTTACTAACTCTCTAAGTGTTACTGATGACATAGTTCATATACAAGTTCTTTTTTGTTCGACAGTACAAAGACATTGCTAAGGAAACATCATCTCGGATTTTACTATCCCTTGCGAACCTTTGTAGTGAATGTTATTTGTGGAAATGAAATAAATCAATCAACTATGGCTCAATCCTAAATTAGTTGGGGTCAGATGGTACACCCATCCCGCCTTATTAAGAGTAAAGTGTAATTAGAGAAATGAAAAGTTGCCATAATAGAAACGCATTATATATATTCCTTATTAAGAGTAAAGAGTAATTAGAGAAATGAAAAGTAGCCATAATAGAAATGCAATATATATATATATGGACATCTGGGATCAAAACGAGTGAGGAGGGTATGAGGAATTTTTTCATGGCTTAGATGAATTGCATTAAGAAATAGCAATAGACTAAAACTTTTGGAGGTTCGCATTTCTGTTTCACTCATCAAGTAGATATAGGAATCCCTCAACCTGCGGTTTGAACAGGATAATAAATATATGATGCTTGTTGCTCTTTTTTACTTGAACTTTTTATGGTTAATTGGACATGTTCAATATACTGTTCAATGTACGTGCTTGAATGGGATAATAGATATATCTGTCTTTATAATCTAATATTTCTTACTTGAGTGTTAGTTCCTATTCAGGTTTTGTATGATATGATGAGTAATCCACCGGTAGTTATATACTCGGTGTAAACTCCAATCCATTTCAAAGAATAAATACATGATATGTGTTGTTTCTTTACTTGAGATTTTATTGTTAATTAGACCTATTTTATGTATATTAATAGAAATCTAAGATATAAAAGTTTTCACTTGCCAATAAATTTCATCTAGACACTCGAACTATGTCATATCTCGATTGAGCATCTAAACATATAATATCTCGATTGACCATCCAAACATATAACAAAGTGTTCCTATTAGATATTTTCAACTCAAAATTTTTAAAAAGCTTTTGCACATGTTCTCAAGTGCTCATTACATAAATAAATTAATCACTTAAAATATGTTTATCTCCTTTATTTATACACATTTACTTCACTAAGCCGTAAAACCTCATGCATGTTCCAATTGATGTTGATATGTATAGTTGAAAGGAGAAGACATGTTTAATGTGATGAACTTATCTACGTAATAGGCGCTGGTGAACACACCCTTAAGTGGTTGTCCATGAAATTTACAGGTGCTGAATTGGAACAGACCATAGTTCGATGTCTAAATGAAATAATAACATCCTTACCATAATATGTAATAAACATTACTTATCGTTCTTAAAAAGGTGATAAAACCAAACTTCAAATATTAGAATAAAAACTGTAAAAAAGGTGTACCAATAATTTATCATCAAGTAAAATTGAAAATATTAACCAACCCGCTGCCTTAGTTTTTCCTAATACTCCTCTTACAATTATACTCACTAAAATTGATGCATAAACTGGCTGCAAGTTTTTTCTACCCATGAATTAATAGTGTAAACTGACAGCTGTGGTATAACTATAGACTGGAATGCTTAAATTTCGTGCCACTAATCTGAAATTTTCCGTTTACCAGAGGACCCTGTACAATGCTTGGTTGACTACTTTAAAATTGCGACATTCTGTGAAGTCCAAAAGAATTCAGCTGCAGCTGCTGCGGAAAAATGTGAAGCTGCATTCCATCCTCAAAGGACAAGTAAGCCCTCTTTTCAGTTCTTCTGCTGTTCTGCCTCAAACCAAATTATTTTGCATAAGTTTATATACACATCTTACACATCAAAAGATATTCTTTTAAATACACATGCATCAATGTGATGAACCATTTCTCGAGTATAGATACTTGATAAACAAATCATGTATGTATTTGAAAAGAACAAACAAGAAACAAGAGTACACGAGGTTAAAAGTCTATATGATGTGTAGGAAGAAAACTGAAGGCCTGAGGGTTGAGGGGGGAGCTATGACACAGAAATTATGACAGTTAATACATGAGAAATGCATACTATTTGGTCATTTTGCTGTAGATAACATTATATTGTTGAATGAAATAACTTTTGCTAGTTACATTTATAATGTTCCCTGTTACATCTCACATTTGCCTTCATCATGCACCTGAGGAGTGCCTGCGCTGCCTAAGATGGTTGTTATCTTTTTATATGCTGTGAAATGAAAAGTAAATATTCATTGTCTGATTTCGTGTTTTAACATTTGTAATGTGTACTTGATTTGTCTATCGTATTATCCCTTACTCTTTTTTGGACATTTCAGAGGCCATGTTTGGAAAATTGGAGTATGATTGATGGAGACCATTGCAATTCATTGTCAGGGACCATATGCGCTCTGGAAGCCAGCACTATTCGTCTCCCTGTTGTGGAAGGAGCTAGGGTACTTATTCCCTTGCATTCTTTTACGATTTGGTATTACACTTCAGGAATAATATTTTCTGGTTCTATCATCTGCAGGCAGAAGTTCAAAATGTTAAAGATGCTATTTCTTCAGCCGTTGACGTGATGCAGGCAATGGGATCCTCAATGTATTCTTTGCTGCCGAAGGTATTTTTTTCTTTCTGGTTATGGTTAGTAGACTTCTATCTGTTTTCGAGTAGTAAGAGGGGAAGGAAGTAGGCCGTGACCTTGCTCAATTTGCATATCCACCTAATTTGACTAAGATGTGGTTTATCTGCAATGAGGAAATGGTAAATCTAATGCATAAAAAATAGGGAATTTTACACAAATCCCATAGTGTTAAGAGCTAACTACATCCTATTCCTACTTTTTCCAAATTACGAAAATCTCTTAAATTTGGTGGAATCCGGATACATCCCAAAACGTCCAAATACATTGCGTCCCTGTTTCGGATACAACGCTCAACGTCCTGGTACATTGCGCTCAGTTTCGGATACATCACTCAATGTCCCGATACATCGCGTATAGTGATGTATCCGACTGATACATCGCGTAAAGTGATGTATTACGTCCCAATACATCGCGTATAGTGCTTAAAGTGATGTATCCAATTGATACATCGCGTAACGTGATGTATCCGAGAATAGGAGAGAGTAGGGATTTTTGTAATTTTTTCAAATGGGAGGAAATTTTAGAGAATAGGGTAAAATAAGTTGTGTATTTAGGTAATTTTTCCTAAAAAATATCTAAACTGGTCAACAACATGATTTCTTGTATTCTAACCTGCTTTAGCAAGTATTTTGAACAAGTAAAAGATGACAGAACTGAGGTGCATGTAATAATAGGCCCACTTGCCAGAATAATTTCAAATTACTTTTGAAGTTTTGTTTTATCTGGGATTTCTCTTCCTTCTTTTTCCTTTTTTATCTCTTTTAAGTTTATATGTATTCTTTTGAAGGAGACTTTTAGAAGCCAGGGAGTGAAAATCATAAAGAGAAGATGGTTCCTTTAATTCCTTCTCTACTTCTAAGTTTGTGCAATGTTCTTAAAAGTCCTGGCACCTAAGGGTGTGACCTAGCATGAAGTTGGTTAGCTAGTGACTATTATCCATCTGCACAAATTCTTGGTGAATAAAATTATCCGATATATGTATTTGGGGGGGGGGGGGATGCAGGTAGCGAATGGAATAGTCAAGGTGTGTGCCAGCTAACTCGAACACCACCACTTTTAAAAGGAATATTCTTAATAATCCTGTAAATATTCCCTCACCAAAGGGAAGCCTTGGAGAATCTATTTCAACATGTGAAAGTGTTTTGTTTCACGCGATAATCACGTATTCTATCTATTGCAAAAATGCATTAGATGAAGAACGAGAGCTTGTTTATAAAAAAGCGGGCCCTTACCAGTTACCACTGCTGCGAAAGGCATTTTGGGAGTGTTCCAAGGCGAGGTATTGACAACATTCTGACACCAGTGTGAGAGGTGCATGCCCCCAAATGCTCGGGTGTACGCCACAAGTGCACCTCGAAAATCTTTTAACACTGAGAACCAACAGTTTAAAATCTGAAAATCTTAACCCTTAATGTCTGATAATGTCTGATGGGATGAATTCTGGGTGAAAGATAAGGGGTTGATGATAATAATAAGGAAGAAGGGAAATTGATGACGAGGAAGAGATAGAAGCAAAACTGAAGAAAAGAGGTCCTCATCAGAGGACCTTGGTTGTATATATTGACTAGCTATGGAGTAAGACAATTAAAACCAAGTATGAAGCGACTGGAGATGGAAATACACACTTTCCTTCTGGCCTTTGAGAGACTCTTTTTTCTAGTTTAACATTCCGAGAGTCAATATGGGCTGTCTAAGTGTAGGCTTGTAGATTTTTTGGGAAGGTAATTTTATGAGGAAGTGCTATGGATAAAATAAGGTAAATATTGACTCACTATGGAGAAAGGCAGCTAAAACTGAGTATGAAGCAATTGCAGATGGCAACAATAGACTTTCTTCAGGCCTTTGAGAAACCTTATTCTCTTTAAACATTCTGAGAGTGAATGTCAATAAAAAGGGCCATTTAAGTGCAAGCTAGCGGCTAGTAACTTTATTAGGAAGGTAATTTTTTATCAGTAAGTGCCATGGATAAAAAATGAAGATACCATTGTTATCTTTTGAGCTGATTAAATTGGACTTAAATTTGGAATGAAATACTTTGTTGATAAGACCCACTTGCAATTTTAGCTTGATGGATGACAATGGACTATTTTGCCTAGTATGACCCTAAAGCGGTCTTATAATTTATTTTTTCCTCAAATAATATAAAGAAATTTTCCGGAGAAAAGAAGAATCTAACGAAACTTCAAAGAAATAAAATTAGTATTTTGATAAGAAAGATTTACTGTTTGTGAAACTATATTGCTAAAGACACTAGCATTTCTCCTCAAATTTTTGTATGCTTTCTGTATATGTACATCAATTATTCTACTAGATGATGCAATCCTTTTAAAATTTCTACAATTTGTTGGAGTTCTTTTTATATAATTTAAAATATATTAAATTCAAAATTCGTGGGAGTTATGTCCCTTGTCCCGGGCATATTAGATAAAAATCTAGTCTCTCACCACAGCCTTTTAAATCATTGGCACTTGCAAAGTGCTTTCTCAGTAGTTGAGCCTCTAGTGTTTCTATTTGCCATCTTGCTACTTCTTTTTAATGGTATTATCTTAGGTTTTAGTTGATTACTCTCACCGACCTAGTACGTTTCTAGCATCAATGCGGCGGTTAGCTACTACTCACCTTGGTAGATGCTAACTTCAACCTCTTAATTGTCTTCGTTTTTGTCCCAAGGGTTGTATGGCCTAGTCCAGTAACAAGTACTTCTGCAGTAACATCCTAGTCCTGCAACTCGATTTGATTGAGTATCTTCGATCTATTTGTTGCAATACATTTCTTCAAGTTTGTTCCCCACAACTGCACCTCTCCTATTGCTAAAATATTATGCATCATCTTTCTGTCCTCTCTTTGCTGGAATTCTTCTGCACGACTCCCTGGTGCATGATATCGTTGTTCTCTGTTCATGGTTGATGATATCAGCAGGGATTAATTCCTGCATTAAGCTTTCTTCAAAACTATCTGCTCTCTTTTCCCCACCATTTTTGTAGCTGTATTTTCTCAGATAGAACATCTCTGTCGTCGAGTTTAGGAGTGATCACAATGGGTTTTCAACCATATATTGTTGTTTTTGTTCGTTGAAATTTGTTTACGTGAGTTAAGTGTTGATATACCGGAATCTAACTAGAATGATACTTTAAAATAAACTGGCTTCACACTACCAAAACTAACTTTTTATCCATTCCCAAGCTGCAAAAATGCTGCTCCCAGTCTCAACAGATAAGTCTTTGCTGTGAAATTATTAGTAACTGGTTGTGGATGACTACTTGTCCCATAACTTTGACCTTATGAGGTATCCGTTGTAATATTTATGTCATCTTGTTGACATCTGGGATCAAAACTAGATCCTAATGATTTTTAATTTTTCATCCCAAGTGCTTGCAGTTTCTTTTTATTTTTCTTGCTTTGGATCAGTAAAGCAAAAGGCTTAGTGCTTGAACTTGGAACCTACTTCTCTTATTGTCTGTTTATTTCTCAATGATTCTTATCAAACTATGCCTAGTACTCAACTCGTCTTTTCAGATAATATTCCAAATTTCCTTTTTGTATCTCGGTGCATTTCCACTTGGATTTCTTTAACATGGTTAATTATATGCGTGCACAGGTAGAGCAGGTGGATTCTATGGTATGTGAGCTTGCAGATGTAGTGGCTAACGAGCGTGCTTTACTTGATCAATGTAGAGATATCTTGTCATCAATGACGGCTCTACAGGTAACCCTGGATTTCCCTCTATACCTAAAGCTTTTGAAGAAAATGATTCGAGTAATCATCATTTCTACATCATACTTTATATCAAAAGATCGTTGTAAACTGACAAAAGGTTGTAAAACAGGTGAAGGAATGTAGCCTGAAGACACATTTATTACAAATAAAAGACGCGGTTTGTTGCTCAACAACAGAAGTGTAAAGCTGATCTTGTTTTGACTGCTTAACGGAAATGCTAACATCAAAAGGGAGCTCTTCTTAACCAAACAAAGTGACGGTAATATGATTTGTGTAGCTAGAGTTACTTGATTCAGGCTTGTTGAATGCTGCTGCAATTGCATTTTGCATGCATCATGAGTAGGAAATTGCTGCTTTTATAATGTTTCATAGCAGCTTATATCTTTGGTTTATAGCATCAGAAACATTTTACACATGTGTATATATATATAAATATACGTCCATGTAATAAATGGAAATTCTTTGAACACGCGTGAGAGACTTGTCATTTTTATTGTTTTTATCTTAGGATAACTAATTCCGATTCTATTATTCCACCCTTTGGCAAGGATAACTTACCGCGATTCTAACTAGTGATCTTAGTATAATTTATTCTGAAATTAGTAACCAAACCAGGGATAAGATAGTACTAAATTATTATTTTAGGACTATTTAAAAAAAATACTATGATGTTATGTTCTTGAGTGCAAACATAATTGATGATGTTTGCTAGAAATATTCAAGTGATTAGATCTATCTTTTTGCAAGTGTAAACACTTAAAACGTGTATGGTTTACTTTAAGTTATGGTATTATCAATAAGTGGTCATTAAAGTAAAGGCATTCAAGTTAAGAAGTAGAATCCACTTTCTATGGGACAACTTGTCTCATCTACGAAAACTAGGCAATATACATTTTCTTTTTTTATCGAGGGATTGCTTAGAGATCTTAAGGTACGATTGAGTTGTTTCTCTTTGGATGTTGGATCTTAGCTTTTTAGAACTCTAGTTTGTATTCCTCTATTCACTTTTACTATACTACTCCTTCCATTTACTTTTACTTGTCATTTATTTTTAAAATAGATTTTCATTTTTACTTGTCACTTTTGACATATCAAGGAAAGACAATTTTTTTTTTTTT